>APFE030943523.1:29604-133678 GCA_000404065.3 Pinus taeda | reverse complement strand
GTCTGGTTTTCCACTAGAGCCTTAAATTCTTTAAACTTGTCAAAGACTTCAAATTTCTTCTTAAGGAAATATATCCATGTATTTCTTGAGAATTCATCTATAAAGATACATAGTACATAGACTTACCCAGTGATGGAACCTTCACAAGTCCAAATACATCATTGTGCACAAGCTCTAATATCTATTTCGCCCTCTTACCACCAGAGGGGAAACTCACCCGAGTTTGCTTCCCATATACAAAATTTTCACAGAAATCAAAATGAAGAGAGCTATTAGTCATAACTTCTACCATAAACTTACCATGAAGTATTCGAAGGCCCTTCTCTCCAATATCTCTAATCCTTTGATGCCATAGCATGGTCTTTTCTTCAAATGCCACTAGATTTTCTGCTCCACTTTCGGGAACCACATAACGGTTGAGCCCATCAACAACAGTGCTACCTTGCAACTTGAACAGAGTTCCAATCTAAACTCCCTGCATCAATACCAGTGATCCCCGAACCATCTTGTAGGTATCCTTCTTGAACACTGTTTTTACACATGCATCATCCAACTTGGTTACAAAAATCAGATTTCTAGCCAATGCAGGAATATGCAGAACACCCGGAAGTGTTCTAATCCTTCCACCTTGCAAATTCAATTTAAATTTTCTACGACCAATGATTTTAGCCTTCCTGTCATCCCCCAAGAAGACATCACCACCATCATATTTATCATACTTGCAGAACCACTCTCTATGGGGATTTACATGAAATGATGAACCTGAGTCAATCAACCATGCCTCGTGATCTACATGTGTACTTGAAGAAGCCAAGTACATATCCCCACCTTCATCTGAGGTATTTTTTTCCTCTGCAGAAGGAGCATCATCAAATCCATTTCCTTTGTCAGGAGCTTTAGATTTACAATCCCTTTTGTAGTGCCCTTCCTTTCAGCATTTCCAACACATATTTATAGTTTTTCCTGGAGATTTAGATCTCCCTCTAGATTTATATCTCCCACTCGATGACTTATTTTTGTTTCTGTTCTAGGACCTTCCTCGTATAGACAAGGTATCACCATTCCGACTCTCCATATTTTTCTGTCTCATCTCCTTCGTTAATAAGGATGAGACTATTTCATCAAATTGCAAGGCAGTTGCATTGCTACCTATTGTAATAACCAGACTATCCCACGAATCTGGTAGAGAACACAACAAACTGATGCACTTATCTTCATCTGAAATTTTAATATCAATAGATAATATCTGACTTACCACAGTATTAAATGCGTTCAAATGCTCTGTCACCAAGTCTCCATCTTTCATCCTCAGGTTATACAGCGTTTTCTGTAGGAACATTTTATTCACCAGAGACTTAGATTGGTACAAAGTCCCTAACTTGTCCCACAAAACCTTAGCCATAGCTTCCCCTGATACATTCAACAATACTAAATTTGAGACATACAATCATATTTTTCTCTTTGCCTTTCGATCCAACTTCTTCCATTCTTCATCAGACACTCCCATTCGTTTAGTACCTGGATCTACCACAATCCACAGATCTTTATCTACCAATAGATCCTCCACCTTGAGTTTCCAAAACTAAAAAATTTGACCATTAAATTTCTTGATCTCTATCTTTCCATTGCTCGCCATATTCTTTCACCACTAGAATCGATCCCATAGATCTCCCACTGAATAGGGTCTACCACAGGCCCGATTGAAACCACTTAGCAACAAAGGCATCCCCTTGAAGTGGAAACAACTCTGATACCAACTATAGGTTTTAACCCTATACAGAAATTACCTGCATACGAATTTTAAAACATGAAAATAAACAATAGCGAGAGCATAACACATAAAACAAATATACATAGAGATTTTCCCCTAGATCCCAAAACTAGGACTACCAGATTGATTTTTCATTATGTTCCTTTCAATGTTACAATACACATATATATACATGTCAAAGCATCGAATACCATGGACCGAAAACCATCACACCCAAAAAATGTGCAAAAACCATGCACAAAACCATAGGTAGATTCGCTCCACCTAATATAGGGTCCAAAAAAAAATTTCCCAAGGGCACTACCCCAAACCTTGTAGAGGGGGGCTGACCACCCCCCTCAAACCCCCTGTGACCCCTCTGCTGTGAAAACAATGCAACGAAGGGGGGGCTCCGCCCCCCCTCTAACCCCTCGATTAACTAGGGTGGTGATCCAGTTCTAGGTGTGACAAAGGACCCTGCCAAGACCTTTTACTTTCGTGATGTGTTAAATTTCATTTTTAAAAGAGCATAAATGAATACATCTGCATGCAGTAAAGAAGAGGAACAAGACAATCATCAACACATGAAAACATAATCCATTGATAACAGAGTTCATCCAGGAGGGACTACGTCTCTGGGCTCTGGTGTCAAGATGGTGTAGGTCGCTGCATTAAGTGTTGTCAATAGTGATGTATGTAAGAGATGATGTCATGATCATACAAGGAAAAAAGTCCCCACGCAGGAGTGGCTCCAATAGATGTTCCATTACAGGAACTCTCAATCAAAAGACTCCTATCAGTATGACACAAACTCATGCATGATGAGCATCCCACCAACATGGCATAAAAGGGATCTTAATGCAAAACATGCATGACAACAACCTGAGTATCCCATCATCATACAACAAAGGGATCTCAAAACATAACATGATGAATCATGACAACAAGTACATCATGCATATGATTCTGCGTCGCATCAAGCAGGAATCATGAAAATGAGTAAGAAACAAGATCCCACACCAAGCATCAATAGGGATCTGTCCAGCACAATGCATATAAAAATAAGTACATGAACACACTACATATACCTCACAACCAAGGGCCATCTGAAGAAGCGGGTGTCAAACTGCTGAAGCTGCTCGGATCATCGATTTCACGGCATCAATCGCGTGGAAATGGATGCTCGCACATGAATGATGACACCTGCATTCCACTTAGAAAAGTGGCTAAAGAATAGAATAATAAAATGAGAAATCTGAATGCACCATCATATTTGTGACGTCGAATAGTGCAAAATTGACTGTCCAATTTTTGAATTCTGAGAAATTGAAAATCTGGGGCTTAAGGAATCTTTTAGATTCCCCTAGATTCCTCAAAGATTCTATCCCATAGGTGGACTGTAAATGTGCCACTTCAAAGGGAAAATCTGACCTCACCATTTCAATCCCTATGGAAAATTGTGAAAAACGATTATAAACTTGACTATATTCCGACATGGAGAAAAATTACCTCCTCGGGAAAATTTCAAGGATCATGGTTCCACTCCCTATTTCTATAGCGGTCATGGTTCCACCCTCATACTAAAAATGGCCGAAAAATATAGAACTCTGATGGAGAAATGGATAACACCATTGCGTTCGTGGTGTCCAAAAGTGCTGAAACCATATAAAATTTGTCAAATTTTGGCAAAATGAAATTTCGGCCCTCTTGCAAAATTTTGTCTCGAACAACATGCACTGCCTCCTCCTACCTCGAAATCCTTGTCGTTCTCTCTGTGAAAACGAAATGAGGAAGGTTTATATAAACGTCTCGGGTAGATCTCTCAAAGTGTTGCCCGTTGGCACCATGGCAATTTTTGGAAATGACAAGCATGGGGTCAGGGGATCAAATCCCGCCCATACCAAACTTGGCGCTTGTTTATTTTTAATACATAACCGTTTGAATATTTTTTTGGGTCGCAGTTGGAACGGGCGGCGTGGTTGATGGGGCCATGTCCCCATCCTGCCATTAAATACATATATATTTTTTTATGCTATTGGGGAGGGCGAGGTCATGCGGCCCACCTCCACTATATATCTTATTTTTTTTTTAATATTTTACTTTAAAATATATATATTTTTAAAATATTCAAAAATAGGCCGAAGGAGTGCTTTTTAATGAGGCCACAAATTCACCTGGAATTCAGCCTAGGTTGGTCAGAATCTGGTGGCTGGGTTCTATCCAAATTGTGGCCTCTTTAAGCTTGCTCAATCAACAACAAGTCAACCCAACTTTGACTGCTTCTATATCCTTCATCTGGACACGGATTGACAAACTGTTCACACCATTGCGATTATGAAGACGAGATCTTTAACATGAACCTGGTTTGAGAATAATCAAAATGCTTTGATTTTTGACATTTCACGAGCCCTCTTTGTCCTATGTGTGTCTTTGGAGACACCTGGATCAATCCTCCCCACTAAGGAGCTTTTGGTCCTCCAAAAGCATGAAAAACAATCTACAACTTTTTTGTACCTTGTTTGCATCACAAGCGTTCTGAAAGGCCTCACTTCCATCTCCTTCACCTTTGTTCTTCAAAGCCTTAAGTAATGAGCTGACACTTGCAACCTCTACAACCTATAGTACATTGTTTCTCAAATTACATGCTTGACTTTCATGACCAACTAATGACCCAAGCGTCCCACACTTGCCACGAGTTTATAACATATACTTGGTGTTCAAGTTTAAAACAAGATGGACACAACACCCCAGCTACTAAAACAAGACCAACATATCATTGTTGCTTCAACAAGTGATGGAAAACACATCATCACTACAACACATGATTTACAAGCATAAAACACTATTGTTTTGACAAGTGATGGAAACACAACATCACTTTCACAGTTCATCATGCAACACAAAACAAAGACCAAACATCATTGTTGCTGAACAAGCGATGAAAAACACATCATCACTTTTACATTTTAAAATGCAACAAATGATTTACAAAAGAATGACCATGAAATGCTAACATGTCTAAAAACCATTTTTCACTTATCAAGGTGAATGGGTCACCTCCTTGTAGTGGTTTTTCTTGTTGAAAAACTCCTTCATCAGGTTCATGTACCGACACTTTGTCTTTAAGGCACTGCTCTGGATGGAGCCTCCAACAAGTGGCTCTTTGGTGACCACTTCTATCGCAATGACTGCAATAGGTTTTCTTCCTCCAAATATGTTTAACATGTTTCTTTACCTGCTGTTGAGAGGGTCTTTCACACCTCATCCTTTTGAGTGCTTCCATTCTTTTCCAACACTTGGAAAATGTATGGTTATGCAATCTGCAAAAGGTACATGTTTTTCGATGCCATGTTTTACGTTCATCTCTAACAACATGATTATAATGAACATTCGAAGATCAAAAGTGGTTATACCTTCCCTTGCCATCTCTGATGTCATTATGGTGATGAGAGCTTGCCTTAACTCTTTCCTTGCCATGGAAACTTCCATGGGATGATGGCGACGTGTTCTCATCATTCTCTTTCCTCGACGATTTCGACGATGTCTCAGAAGCACATGACACCTTCAAGCATTATCCTTTGGTGTATTTTGAGCCTGCAAATTGAGGTCTTTGCACAACCTCCAAAGGTTGAGTTATGCCTTGGTTATTAACACCAAGTTCTTCTTCCTTCTCGTGCTTCATCCTGGTAAGGAGCCTCATGTTTGTCCCTGTAATTGGGATCTCAAAATCTCCAACAGAAATCATGCTATGTGACGATGAAACTGAAAGGAAATCAACATCTTTTACCTCCTCTGTCGACTTGGAAAGAACTGATGAGGGCTGCTCATCATCCATTGTTGGTGGTTTGTCAACTGTTGTGGCACATTCCCCAAATTCTTTTCTGACATATCCAAGTCCTATTCGATAGGGTAATTCTTCCACATTGATGGGATTAATAATGCCTTGGCCATTGAAGCCCAATCCCTTTCCTTCATACCCCATTTTCTTCAACAGTTTGGAGCCAATTCCCGTGGTATGATTTTTGAAAACAACGAAATAATCATCAAGAAACATACATGAAGATGGAGAACTAATTTTTACCTCACATGGGTCTCACTACAGCTTTTCCAAGGCCTCGTCCTTTGCTTGTAGTTGTCATAGAAAACTTTGTTTCTCCTCTTCCTCTTCATATAGACGCATTTTCAATTCAACGCTCTCTATTTGAATATTATGTTTGTTTTGCTTTAGTTCTTCCATGGACTCTTCTATGGCTTGCAACTGAAGCTGCAATCGCTCCTTTTCCTCTGTCTCTTTCTGTAGAGTTTCATACATGATCTCTACCCTTTTGGAAATTTTGAGCATGGTCTTGTACATCGCTTTTTCATCCTTTGTCGCTGCACATTCCATTGTTCACACTTGCAATTCACATCAACGCAAAGACCACTCCGATACCACTTTATCCAAGTCTGGGTGTGACAAAGGACCCTTCCAAGACCTTTTACTTTCGTGATATGTTAAGTTGCTTTTTTAAAAGAACATAAATGAATATATCTGCATGTTGTAAATAAGAGGAACAAGACAATCATCAACACATGAAAACATAAGCTGTTGATAACGAAGTTCATCTAGGAGGGACTACATCTCCGAGCCCCAGTGTCAAGATGGTGTAGGCCGCTACATTAAGTGTTGTGAACAGTGATTTACATAAGAGATGATGTCGCGATCATACAAGGAAAAATTCCCCCACACAGGAGTGGCTCCAAGAGATGTTCTGCTACAGGAACCCTCAATCAAAAGACTCCTACTAGTATGACACAAACTCATGCATGATGAGCATCCCGCCAACATGGCATAAAAGGTATCTCAATGCAAAACATGCATGACGACAACATGAGTATCCCATCAACATACAACAAAGGGATCTCAAAACATAACATGAAGAACCATGACAATAAGTACATCATGCATATGATTCCGCATCACATCAAGCAGGAATCATGAAAACGAGTAAGAAACAAGATCCCACATCAAGCATCAACAGGGATCTGTGCAGCACAATGCATAGAAAAAGAAGTACATGAACTCATTGCATATACCTCACAACCAAGGGCCATCTAAAGAAGCAAATTTCAAACTACTGACGCTGCTCAGACCATCAATCTCATGGCATCAATCGCGTGGAAATGGCTACTCGAACATGAATGCTGACACCTACATTCCAGTTAGAAAAGTGGCTGAAGAATAGAATGAGAAAATGAGAAATCTGAACGCACCATCATATCAGTGACATCAAATAGTGCAAAATCGACCGTCCAATTTTTGAATTCTGAGAAATTGAAAATCTGGGGCTTAAGGAATCTTTTAGATTCCCCCTGGATTCCTCAAAGATTCTGCCCCATTGGTGGACTGGAAAGCTGCAACTCCAAAAGGAAAATCTGACCTCACCATTACAATCCCTACAGAAAATCGTGAAAAATGACTATAAACTTGACTATATACTGACATGGAGAAAAATTACCTCCTCGGGAAAATTTCAAGGATCATGGTTTTGCTCTCTGTTTCTGCAACAGCCATGGTTCCACCCTCATACTGAAAATGGCTGAAAAATGCAAAATTCTAATGGAGAAACAAATAGTGCCATTGTGTTCATGGCGTCAAGAAGTGCTGAAACCATATAAAATTTGTCAAATTTTGACAAAATGAAATTTCGACCCTCCTACAAAATTTTGTCTCAAACAGCGTGCACTGCCTCCTCCTGCCTCGAAATCTGTGTCGTGCTCTCTGTGCAAAATAAATGAGGAATATTTATATAAAAATCTCGGGCAGATCTGTTAAAGCGCTGCCCATTGGCGCCATGGCAATTTTCGAAAATGACAAGCATGGGGTCGGGGGATCAAGTCCTGCCCATGCCAAACTCGGCGCTTGTTTCTTTTTAATACATAACTGTTTGAATATTCTTTTGCATTGCAGTTGGAGCAAGCGGTTCGGTGGGATGATGTTCCCGCCCCTGCCGTTAAATACATATAATATTTTTTTATGTGGTTGGGGAGGGCAGAGGTCATGGCCCGCCCTCCAACTATATTATTATTATTATATTTTTTACTTTTAAAAATAACAAATATTTTTAAATTATTCGAAAATAGGCCAAAGGAGTGCTATTTAACGAGGCCAAAAATTTGCCCGGAATCTGGCCCAGGTTGGCTGGAATTTGGTGGTTGGGTTCTGTCCAAATTGTGGCCTCCTTAAGCCTGCCCAATCAACAAAAAGTCAACCCAAATTTGACTACTTCTATATCCTTCATCCAGACTTGGATTGACGAACCATTCACACCACTGCAATCACGATGATGAGATCTTTAACATGAACCTGGTTCGACCATTATCTAAACACTTTGATTTTTGACCTTTCATAAGCCCTCTTTGTCCTGTGTGTGTCTCTGGAGCCACCTGGATCAGGTGGCTAGTTGTGGAAAGGACATAACACAACCCAACATCAACAATATTCCTCTTTCCCTTTTCCTACATGAGATTGTTTCCTTCTATTGCTACTACTTTTGGAGCTATCTATGGAGTAGCCTGTGAAGTCCTTGTTAAAATGAACAGCTCATAAAGTCTGGAGGCATTGTAGCAATACCTCCAAGGATCCTCCTCTGGGCAATGAAATTCCCTGTCGATCCATGGAATGTAAACTCTCATACAGTGGTCATTGCAAATACCACATAGATCATACGAAGTAAAGTCCTTAGTGTCGAATTCAAATATCACTATTTCCTTAGCCTCAGCATCTACGACTTTCAATTTCTTTATCTTGAATAATATGATTTTCAAAGGAAGAGTTGGCCATGGTGATTTCTTCTTCTTGTGTAGCACTGCTGACAACCCTATAGTGAGATGGTATGATACTTCTTGCATCATTAGTTTTTTAGTGGCATACGTTGGTAAGACATGTGGAGGCTTCTCTCCACAAAAAACTCTAATGAAGGTGCCACCTAAGTAGGCATGCCAATCTGTGATGTCTACTATCTCCTCCATTTCTTCTCATGACATGCAAGGTGGATCTTATTCAAAGATAAGCTTGTACGGTGGGATGATAAAGTGGTTAGTTAGTCGTGTCATTACTCCTTGATAACTACATTCTAAAAGAAAATTGCAATATATGCTCTCGGCGTTCGCTCGTGGTGGCCATGTCTAGTTCATGCCAGGGAACTACTATTGTGCAAATATTTCATCTAATAAGTATGTAGACATATAGAACCTTTCTTGCTCACCCTTGGGCGAGTTTCAAGCCTATGCTACAAAGGCCTTCAATTATTGAGCTAACAGATCTAACCAGTTGAATGAACTCCCATCATTCACCAACTAGTCCAATAAGACTAAGCGCCCTTCAGGAAAGGTTTATGTGATCTCTTGATCATGGATTCTACAAGAAATATGACCAAGAGCTGATAAGCCTTCCTGAGGGACTTTTTATTGTACACATTGCTATAGGATAAAATTCACGGTGTATGGAGAATGGAGATACCCTCAAAGGTCTTCCTGGGACCTCTGGCAGACTATAAGATTATCTGCAATCGTCACAAAGTTACATGCATGTTCATAAACAATAACTAACTATCAAAGTAGGAGAGCACAATGCAGCTAGGTGGAAGTCGCCTGAGATGTCTCCAGATCAAGTCCTACACATAGAAGAGACAAGCATAATCACAACATACAACCTTGATAACTAATACATGAATACATAAAAGAACATCTATTTGCACATAACTAAGCTACTCATGCTAAAAGGTATTGGACAAACAAGATAATGAATGATAGTACCAACACCATGGAGTAGATAGTACAACTACAGTTCTATATTAATGTCGGAAGAGTGATTACAACCATCTGTTGCATCAGCCTTCCCTTACCCCTCCATCTTCTCTCTCTCTCTCGCTTCTTACCAACTTCTTCTGATTTGAGACAATGCTCAACAATCAAGTATGCTATCCTTTCAAATGATCTGACCTCTATCACCATGCCCTAGCTTTGGTTATTTAGCAATTGAGTTAGGGTTGCCAAGTTCCTCCATGAGTTCCTTAGGGTAAAAGCAATGAAGTTGGCATGCTTTTCAGCTCTTTCCCATTTGGCTCCTTCATTATGATTAGAAATCCCCCAAATGGGTCGAAATTGAGATGTTTCCTTGCTTTTCTTGAGTAGATTTAGGAGAAAATATCTAGATATTTATGAGTCAATTTTCTCCTTTGACCTTTAGAACTTCATTAGGATCCACTAACGTTGTTCCCGAACTAAAAAATAGAGTTAGTAGGGTCTCTAATGCACCCTTAGGCTTACAGAGAAGCTTTATAAAGCAAGTTGTCAGTGTATAGCTAGCGTTAGTATGGAAACAAGGCATGTGATCTTGGTCTTTGCTTCAACTATCATGCCTTTCCCCTCTGAGCTGATGAGGGGGTCATTTTGTTGTATAACAGATGCCCCCTAAATTGTGAGATTAGAGGCTACGATGATGACCGAAATACTTTACTTAACTGCAATTTTTCCTTCTTCGACAAAAAGAGAGAGAGGATCAGAGCTTCGGGTGGTACGGGAAACCTGATACAACACATATATATAAAACTACTAAAATCATGTCTTTAGTTGGGCATTCCCATGCTTAGTAGCTATGTCAGAGTAATTTTCTCATAAAAGAGATATGACGATGTTGGTCGCTAATAAGCACAATGTGGATCCAGTGTCATAATAGGATCATTATGATGAGCTGTCTTCAAGAAACAATATATGCAACTTGAGAGAGGAAGCAAGGCTAATTGATGCAAGCCTCTACCAAAGGTCTTGATTTCCGCTTCACCAAATAGCATAGATCAATACATGTGAATATATGCGTTGATGTCGAACATGCATGAAATCATCTGATTACCAGTCAATAATGGAGACCGTTAACAGATGTGAGGAAGGCCACCAATAATGGCGATGGTCTCCAAGATGCACAGTACAATTTGATGAGTGTGAAAGATTTTTTTGTTGTCAAACATCCGTAGAATCGCTTAACCAAGAGCCAATAATGAGAACCCTTGATCAAACACAAGGCAACCTACCACTAATGTCTGCAAGTACCAAGGCACTGAATGTGTTTCTGGGTTGTCTTCCTAGATAGAGTGTTGAAGTCGATAGGAAGATACTTGTCAAAAGATAGGCAATAATGTGTCCTACATCAATCAACATGAAACGAGACAAGAATGATTTGTTTTTTGAGGAATCTTTGAGCATTGGGTCTAAACAACAGAGGGAATGATGAAAGGATATGCTTGATGGGTTAATGGAGGAAACAAAAGGTTAACCCTAGAACAATAGAAGGCACAACAACGGTTTTAACCATGCAGCACTAGACTCATGAACACCAAAGAGTGTTAGGATACAGAGATGCAGGAACATCGAGGTATTTAGGCTAAACTCATAGGATGGTAGGATTCATATTGAGAGGCTGTCACAAGGAAGGTTTATCTGAGGGAGTGCCATGTTCAAGGGAACGACTGCTACCAAAACACGCTTTCTAATACTGAATGTAGTTGTATTGTCTACTTTCCCAGTCTGATTAGTTTAGTGAGTCTAGACGAGTAAAATTGTCAATCTTTTCATATTTGAAGAGTCTGAAAAGGACCGTGAAAATAGTGACTCTATGCCCTATCTGATTAGTTTAATGAGTCCAGACAGGCAAACTCATAGATCTTTTCATGTTTTGAGATGCTAAAAAGGATCGGAAAAAGAGCAACTCTATATCTTGTCCATGTAATTTAATGAGTCTAGACTAGACAATTCGGTTGTATTTTCATATTTAGAGAGTCTAAAAAGATCATAAAGAATGAATCCGTGGTGGTCCCTTTGTCATAATTGTTAACTGGGTGCGACAAAAGGTTAATAGTATACCCAAATCAGTTACTTTTCCGTGAGTTAATCTATTGAATCTGGATAAAGAGAAACCTATGTTCAATAGTGTTGACCTCATTTTGTTATGAGTATGAGGAGACAAACTAAACTTGTTTTTCATCGTGAACTTTTATTGAGTCACGCGACGACAAACTCAATACCCTCATCAAATTTTAACGAGTCAAATTAAGGAAACTCAAGGTATCTTTTTTAGTTTAGTGAGCAACTAAAAAGAGGGAAAAGAACTACTCATTCCTTCTTTGTAGATTTAATGAGCCCGAAGAAGGGGAAAAACTTGGGGATTTTTCGATTTAAGAGCGAGAAATGGTCCCAAAAATGGAAGTGCTCTTGTTGCTGCCATAGATTTTTAACAATCCCGGTGACAAAAACTTGGGATTTTTCAATTTAATGAGTGAGAAAAGTACCTAAAAGAATGCTCGGGTTATATTTATAAATATTTAACGAGCCTAAAGAAAAAATTTGGTATTTTTTCACTTTTATGAGCGAGAAAAAAACCCCTAAAAAGAATGCTCTAATGGTCTTTTTGAATTAGTTTAATGAGCTAGAAAAAGAGAGAGAAAGATTTGCTCAAACTATCATCATATGTGTTTAACGAGCCTAATGATGACAAAATCGGGGATTTTTCAGTTGAAGAGCAAGAAAAAGTCCCAAAAAAGAACATGCTCATATCTTCTTTGTAGTAGTTTAACGAGCCCAAAGAAGGAGACTCAAGGTTTTTAGGATTAACGAGCAAGAAAAATACCATGAAAGGAATGCTCGATATTCTTCATGGTAGTTTAATGAGCCCAAAGAAGGAGAATTGAGGATTTTTTGGATTAACGAGCAAGAAAAATATCATAAAAAGAATGCTCAATCTTTCTTGATCTCATGCTTGACAATATAAGGGTCTATGCCATGCATTTCCTCCTAAGACCAAGGGAAAACATTGCAGAAGTCCTTAAAAGGGTAGGTGAAGCTCACAATTTCCTCAGTATTGTGATTAGCTCCAATCTGTATGTGTTCCACGATGCCTGTCGTGACACAAATATCGATGAGAAATGTCTTTGAAATATTGCCCATGTTTCCTTCTGCCTCCAAAGTTTGGATAGTCGTATATGGTAAGGAAACAATTTCAGGTGCATCAGATGACATGATTTGTAGAGGTGTCATGTCTGAATCACATATCAAAACATGATGGAGCGAGTCCTCCCAAGGTCGCTCTTCTAAACTCGTGATTTCTCTAATAGCTTCGTCCATATGTAGGACTTGATGGAGGGGATTGAAAGAAGGAGTTGTTATGGGGGGGCACTGGTACTGTTGGGTGTAACCAAAGTGACCAAAGACTCTGATGCAAATTGAATGGACTGGTAGGCCAATTCAACTGGTGACAGTAGAATTTGTTCTCCGTAAGTGTCAATGTCTGAAGGGGCTGGGAGGATCCAAGGATCAGTCGATTCATGAGGAATATATGAAAGCATATTGACCGTTTGTGAAAGCTTGGGTAGCTGAAGAGGGAAAAAACCCATGAGGGGAGAAGCCTTCAAAAGACTGGAACCAATACTAACGTAAGAATCAGGTACACCACCTACTAGGGGTACAGAGCTGCTTGGAAATGGGGAATAATCAAGGGTGTAGAAAGACAGTTGGTCCACTATAACTATCTTTCCATCCAATGGAAATAGGATGATGCGAAAGATAGTAGATACAATGGCCATCATGGCATATGTCCAACTGTGACCCAGCAAGAGATTATAGTTGGGTTTCTTATCTATGACTTCTATGTCCACGTTACCATTTTCCCATACAAAGTGATGGGGTAGCTAGCTAGGTAACCTGTTGGGATGAAAGTGTGGCTGTCGAAAGCTTTAAGGGAATTGGATGGCGGGGATAGGGTTGGAGAACCCAGAGTGAGCCAACATGAAGCCGACATGATGTAGGTAGAAGGATCTTCGTCAATGACAGTTCTATGTATACCTTTACCTTTTGAAAAATTTCACTTGAAATGCAAGTTGGTGGGAAAGGGGAGGTTTACACTTTTCCATGTCGAAAATTTCGAGCATGGAATCCTATGGGTCAATACCACCAATAGCCGAAAGAAAAGCTTTCCTTTGTGCTAGGCATGTTTGTAATACTTCGAGCACTGATAGAGCCGATGGCGCTCGTGCCAAGTCTTCTACAATGCTGTATTTTTGGGCAGCGCGTGCTGATGTGTTGTGTGTTGTGCGTCAAATTCCCCTTTGGGGGGAGAATTACAAGGTCAGCAACCAATCATTTGATATGAAAATCATTGGGCAGCAGTGGGTTTTGACTTGAGGAAGGTTCCTCTGCATGAGCGACAGGAGCTCCATAGGATTTGGCTCTTGTTTGTAGATCTACCATTTCAAAGGTGTAAACGGTAGAAGATCCTTCACCAGCTGGAGGATGTTGCGAACCACCGTTGCCCCCTTGTGGGGGTTGGGGTTGGTTTGGAATAAGGTTTTGTTGCTATTAAGTGGGGAAAGGATTATTAAGGACAGCAAGGGACCTACTAGTATCCTTTTTAGCAATTTATTCTATGCATTCCTGAAGACGCGGGCATCAATATTCATCTGGTCTTCAGCACATATTTTGCAAGGGAATCGGTGGGTTTATCCTTTCCATCGTCAGGAGATGCAGTAGCCTTCTATTTTTGGTTTTGCTGCTTTGTTGAATGCTCCTCAGAAGGAGTGGTATTTTTCTTATTCTTCTTGTTCTTACCACCGAGTTTTTGCATTGACTACATAGAGTTTATCGCAGTGATAGGAAGAGCAGTCGATTTGGTAGAGGGGTCCACTAACATCTGGGAAATGTGACTGCTGAGTTGTTTTACAACAGCTTGAGAGGTTGCGCTGATAATCCCATCGGCGTGTGCTCAGGGGTGCTGAGTAGCGAAAACATTGGAGTTACGAGGGCCATTTGGGATTACATCATAAAGAGTGCCAAACTATGAATATATCGTATCTATGTGTTGAGCACAACATATGGATTGGTCTTTTGTGACCAAAGCACCTAAAGCGACATCTTTAGCGATATGCGGGAGTAGGGACTTGCAGAACCAGTCCGCTAAGAGATAGTCTGGGAGGGGAGCTTTGACTAACCTCTGCCTATGCCTCCATTCATGTATATGATCAAAGATGTGGGTGACGGTATCCTAATGTAATGAAGTGAGGAGCTCTGTCCTAGTCTCATAGAAGATAGGTAGCTGGAAGTGCTTTAAGAATTCCATTGCTAAAGCGTCGAAGGTATTTACTGACGCGTGTGGTAACTCAATGTACCACTTAGCTACGTTACCAGTGAGAGTGCGAGGGAAAAGATGTAACCAGACACTATCATCCACCATGGAGTTGGAAACACTCCAAAGATGATAGGTGGTGATATGAGTGCCTAGATCCTCCCCTTGTTTCCCTTCGAACTTGGGGATGTCTGTTGGTATTTTATGTGAGATCGATGGCCAAAGTAAGTTATGATAGATGGGGTCATTTATAAGTTTGTACAAGTCGAGGATATTCAACATTGCCAAGAAAGGCAAAGTGTGTGGTGCCCCCGACTTGGACCAACGCGATGACATATGACTTGAGGAACCTTATGGTCCTCCCATCATTTGAGTCCCAATATTATACATAGGCTATGTGGTATAGTAGTTTCCTTGGGGTATGGTGTTGTAGTGTGGATTTCCATGGGGAATCTGATGTTGGGGTATAGAATTTCCCCCAAGAAAAGCAGTGCCCCCTTAACTCATTTGAATTTGTGAGTAGGCTACCCCCATGGATTGGTTGGGACCTCCTTGAGGATTCCACCCGCCACAGAACTAACCATATGTCCTTGATTGACATAAGGAATGCTCATGTCAATCAATGACTAACCATGCATACCTGAGAATGGAGGGGAAACTGTTACGTTCCTAACTAGTATGAGCATATTGGGAATGCCCCTAGATACTTGAATCTAGGGGTTTGAACTGTACAATGGCTGCCAACCATATTGTTGGTGGATGGGAACCGTGCTAATAGTGCTATATTGAGTGCTATAAGGAGTGATGTATGTAGCACTTGTCAAAGGTATAAAACTTGACACTAAAGGGGTGGAACCTGGCATTAGCTGGGTTCCACTCATGGAGGATGTCATGTGAGTGGTTGTACCTAGGACAAATGGGATAGCGGGGCTCACCATCAACGGTGTGGTGGTGAATGTTGACTAGGGAAGTGGTGGAGGACCAAAAGTGTCCACAAATTTCCACTACCCATTAGTCATCGACAAGATGGATGGAAATGTGCCAACTAAAGAGATAGAGAGTACAGGTGCCACAGGAACCAAGAGTGGTTCCAACAGATTCATGAGCGGAGGGTTAAAGTGAGGAAGAAATCCTTCAGTAAAGAAATCCTCCGGAAAACTTGAATCGTCGGTTGTCCAAACAAATTCCGTGTGAGATCTAGGAGACTGATTCCCCGAAGATGGGGAATTCGGTTCATTGGAGCTCAGCGGATCTTCCACAATGAGTGGAGGAAGTCCTAACAATCATCTAGATTGACGAAAAGGGTTGGATGTAGCCATGGTGACCGTTAATTTTTATCAATAAATTTTATCATGATATTTGTTAAAGTATCAATGATAGCACACAGGTACCTAAAAGATATAAAAAATACACTAAGTTTATCAATCAGCAAACAGAGGGAAATGATCTTGTCTGATAACCACCGATCACTGGAGATGAAACCCAATATCACAATGAATAACAGAGAGGGATGGCCAAATGTATAGTTATGGTTACTCTAGAGCTTCACCCGAACCTTAGATTGAGGGGCCAAGTACTCTCGTGAAGACGAGCACCCTCCAAAAAACTGAAGACAGAGTAGGTCCATCTGTGTTAGGTACTAGGGCAGCCCGCCCCAGTCACCTTGTGTAAGTCCCTAAAAGCTTGGCCACTAAGGATACCTCAGATCACAGACAATACCGAGGGGGACATAGTCGTAGATAGTACGCTGTGTGGGTAGGATACTTGAGTCCCCGACTCAGCTCCAAAATCCTCGAAGGGATCCCCAATCCACAGAATACCAAAAGGAGTTGCAAGCGAAGGTGGGCTACCTTCGCTTACAGTCCGATTTTATCTCATATTTAGCTCCGCTTTAACTGTAGTGGTCCCAGTAGTATTAGTGTAGAAGGAATTTTCTCTCTTTTAATGACACTAGTTTTGGTTTTCGATCTTGGGCAGTTTACTCACACTGCCTATCTCAAGATCCTAGCCTGAACTAATGTTTGTTTGCTCAATAAAGAGTTACTGATTGATTTTAGGTAAATTTTATGTGTAATTTTTTAGTGTCTTCAGTAGGGGAGTTGACGTATGAAATGTGATGGGACTCTAACTCAAAATCATGCACAAGAAAATGCTTTAAAAAATATTCAATTCAATGAAAACAAGTTGTATTCTACAGGTGAGAGTCTTTCACATATACATATTTGTTCCATGCATCCTAGTCATTATAACACATGCATAACCAATATAAATCTTTCCAATGCTTTCCTAACAACTACTTGAAACCAAAATAAAGTAGCTTTTAATCATCTAAACAGAAGAATGAATAAAAAATGTGGATCTTTATTTTGTAAAAAATGTTTTAAGAAGGAAAAAAAAACTTATTTCCTAAAAAAAAAAATTTCTTTCAGGCCACAGATCTTGCTAACAAAATGTAGTTGCAAACCCTCTTTCAGTCCATGAGCAGGCTTCCTATCCCCTTGAGTTTGCAGACATAGTTGTATATCAAGATTTAAGGGACTAACGCTCTATAGCAGTGGCCACAAAGAGTTACTGGGTCCACTAACGCTCTGTGTATGAAAAAATAGAGCTTTATAAAGCACTATGTAGTCTGCTAACTTGTGTTAGTGTGGGAAAACAGCTCAAAACAAGGCCTTTTGGATCATATTCAAGGCTGAATATGTGAAGGTAGAATGCAGCAAGGTTTTGGTGGGTTAGAAAGGGAATGCAGAAGTACAGGGAGCTCTTAGAAGGAGTAGGAAACTGAGAATTTCCTGAGTAAACTGGGAACTAGATGTATAGTCCCCAACGGAGTCACCAATTCTGCTATAAGATGAAATGCACGGTGTATGGAGAATGGAGATACCCTCAAAGGTCTTCCCGGGACCTTTGACAGACTGTAAGATTATCTGCAACCATCACAAAGTTACATGCATGTTCATAAACAATAACTAACTATCAAAGTAGGACAAATAGATTACCTCAAGCCTCCATGTAGATTTGTTGGAGAGCACAATGCAGCTAGGTGGAAGTCCCCTAAGTCGGATCTAGATAAAGTCTTGCACATAGAAGAGACAAGCATAATCACAACATAAAACCTCGATAACTAATACATTAATACAAAAAAGAACATCTATTTACACATAACTAAGCTACTCATGCTAAAAGGTATTGGACAAACAAGCTAATGAATGATAGTACCAACACCACGGAGTAGACAGTACAACTGCAGTTCTATATTAATGTTGGTAAAGTGATTAAAACCATCTGTTGCATCAGCCTTCCCTTACCCCTCCAACTTCTCTCTCTCTCTTCCTTCATACCAACTTCTTCTGATTTGAGACAATGCTCAACAATCAAGTATGCTATCCTTTCAAATGATCTAACCTCTATCACCATAGCCCTAGCTTTTCTTATGTAGCAATTGAGTTAGGGTTTCCAAGTTCCTCCATGAGTTCCTTAGGGTAAAAGAAATGAAGTTGCCATGCTTTTCAACTATTTCCCATTTTCCTCCTTCATTAGGATTAGAAATCCCCCAAATAGGTTGAACTTGAGATGTTTCCTTGCTTTTCTTGAGTAGATTTAGGAGAAAATATCTAGATATTTATGAGTGAATTCGCTCCTTTGACCTTTAGAGCTTCATTAGGATCCACTAACATTATTCCCGAACTAACAACTAGAGTTAGTAGGGTCACTAACGCACCCTTAGGCTTACAAAGAAGCTTTATAAAGCAGGTTGTCGGTGTATAGCCAGCATTAGTATGGAAACAAGGCATGTGATCTTGGTCTTTGCTTCAGCTATCATCTCTTTCCCCTCTGAGCTGATGAGGGGGTCATTTTGCTGTATAACACACATGGGTGGGTGTTTGTCAAAACTTTGATGGATATTTCACCCAACACTTGACAATGTCCCTTGTGATCACATAGTTGTGGGTGGCATAGAAGAGTGAGTCCATGCGGTCTACTGGCTATGGAAAGTGATACATTTGTTGAAAGTCTTCTTCCCAGAAGGTGGAAAGCTTTCACCCGTTGGAATTTCTCAATGTCATGGTCTTCTCATCCATGTGTGAGACAATCCAACTGATGATATCTACACATGAGAAGGAGGGATACCTGCATTCATCCTTTTATAACCCTTACTATTTCATGCTGAGATAAACATGTCGGCCCTCTAAGTCTGCCTCAAAGTCTTTTGCAAAAGAATCTTTAATATGCTTCCATGTCAGTGATGATCCTTTCTCTATAAACAACTGAGTATTTTTATACACTAGAAAATCAACTGATGTTTGCTCAACTGCTTCCCCAATACTTCTCTCAGTGGTTTCCTTTGATGCAACTCTCTTAGATCCAATGATAACAGTGACTATTGGAGAGGTTCTCAACAAATGTTGTACCTGTGGGACAAAAAGGACATTCATGGCAAGAAAATGTTAGTTTTAATCAAAACAAATTACAAGGTAAGCAGAAGAAGAAAATTGGGCACTAGATGGGGAAGATTACACATTTTTTTCTAACAGGGGGTCTGGTTACTTATGGGAATTGTGCACTATGTAGTCCCAACAACAAAGGTGGAAGCCTAATGGTTGAAACTGTGCAATGCATAGTTCAGCCTAGGGAGAGGCCTATGAGAGACTTTGCATTGAGCAATCTCAGTGGCCAAGCTAAAAACCTAGCTCCTTGAACTGTGTAGTGTACAGTTGGAGCCAACTTGGACTATGAACTATGCAATTCCAGTGGCCAATCTTGTGGCTTCAGCCTTAATATTGTGTAGTGCCAGCTGTGAAAAGTGAAAATCAGTCAAGGGAAACCCATATATGTCCAAGGGAAGTGTGGAAAACAAGAAGATCTGAGAGATAGCCTGAAGATGAGTGCAGATATGTCTGAGTGTAGGTAAATGCATGTGAATCAAGTGCAGTTATTAACCAAATGGAAGGAAAATGAAGTATGTGAGGAGATTCATCGGAACAACGACCATTCATGCAAAAACTAGAAAACTAATGCGACACTTGGGAAAGGCAATCTAAAACTTAAAAAACACTTCTCCAAGTTAAAGAAAGTTAAAATGCTAGCAAGCATGAAGACAAATAAGTGAAAAAGCACTCACACAAACGAAACGATGAAAAGTGACAGAAAAAGTGGCAAAAGATAATAAAAGAGAAACTCACCTGGAAAAGCAACGACGATAGCACCAAAGGTTCCTTGATGTCCTCATGAATTATAGAGCTCCAAGATCAAGTGTGTAAATGGTCTCTAGAAGCATCGATTAAATAGATTTGTACAAATGAGGGTTTATGACACACATGCCAAAACTCAAGAAAAAAGCGACACTTGGAAAATGTTTCTAAAAATAACATAAGTACCTCGATTCGGGAAACTAAAAATAGATACCTATTTTTTAGGGATGATTTTTCACTTTTTTTTTTTCTTTTCGGGGAAAATTTCCATGCACACTGGCAAGAAAGACTTCACAGTTTTGGGGAATTAAGGAACTCTCCAGCTTAGTGCACTGCACAGTTTTTGAGCTCGGTAAGGTTTGCATAATTTTTTCACTTAGTGTTGGGCTGTCTCCCATGATTGCACAGTTTCTTATCTCAAGGCTCATTGGTATTCAAGGCTGCATAATTCCCACCAGCAAGGGTGCTTGTCGTCAAGGATTGCACAATTTCTGGAGGCAAGCCCAGAACTACTATGAGACTAAGTTGGGAGATCAACTTGTGACTTAGAAGAATTAGATAAGTGAGAAAATAGAATCAGAAAGAAAATATAAGTCTCATTCAAAGCATGAATACTTGGATCAGTGCGAGATGAGCTATTTTGGTTAAGAAGGGAAGGCTCCAAAATCGAAGCATAGAAAACATTTTGGAGGGTGGTTGTAGTTGCTACAACATTGGTGACACACTGGTAGAACTCCAACTCTCTGTATGGACCTTGTCTCATCCAAATCAAGTCTAACTCTTCCAGAAGTATTGTTCCGTTCTTCGATTATCATAGTTCCTTCACTTATCTTGAGTTAAATATGTAGTCCCTACCATTCTCTTCATCAGAAACACACATACCAAGCTAAGTCAAATTAAGATGTTTCGATTGGGGATAAGGAGTATATATATGCACAAGTAAAATAGATTGTCAGAGTCTTAGTTTCATCTCTAGTGTTGCTCTGCTACCAGCAAGCCTAGATAGTACCTTGGTGGATTCACTACAAGAACACAAGAATTTCTCTACTTCCAATGAGCTTGGATAGTACCCCGATGAAGTTACTTGCTTCACCTCCTTATGCATGAAGCCTTTCACTTCTTTTGCCCTTTATTTCATTATTTTTTTTCATTTTCATATGTTCAAAGAACTATGGATAGGAACTTATTTATTTCTTGCAGCGAAAGAGGGATCTTGAATTATTTATAGCATAAGAGGTTTTCTATTCAGAGAAGGATATTTGTATGTACCTCTAACATACTTGTTAACGTTTTCCCCTTCTCCTTACTCTACTCGACTTAGTTGACAAGGGTTAACTGAAAAATAGAAAACTAATTAGAGTAGGGAGTACTAGTTTAAAAGGAAAGCATCATGATTTCACCATGACTCTCTCTAAAAGGAACGTATTTTCCATCATGGTATCTATTGTACCTTAAGAAACCAATTTCCTAGCTATGGAGAAATTGCGCTTAAGACATTAATGTTTGTAATTACTTTCACTTATTTGTCACTTTATTTTTTGTTGTATTCTCAAATGAAGGACCTGGAAAACTTGGTCTTTAACCCTTAATACATATGTGACTAGAAAATCTCAAAATTCCATTTGTTGCTAAATATAAATAATGAATGAAGAAAGCTTGAAGGAGAAATTTAAGATAATATGCTACTTAACACAAAACCTACTATCCATCACTTAGAAGAATTATGAAAATGAGAACTGAATCATAGACAATATGTTGCTTGACACAAAAACTATTATCTGCAACCCTTGGAGAAGTTAAAGATAATATGTTGCCTTACATAAAAACTATTATCTATAACTTAGAAAGGAAGATGAAAACTTCAAGTATAGGAGCGCTCTTTTAAGGGATTTTAACTTTATCTACATAAGCAAATAAAGACCTGCAACTTCATTACTATACTTGAAAGAAGAAAACATAAGATGGCACATGACAGAGAATTTACAAAACTATACCCAACAATTCATGGAAACTTTTGATTCTTTCATTAATCAACAACTATGCCAGGAATACAGTGGCTTAGTCTCCAGGTTCTCCAAAATTCCAACAACTCCATTACAATTCCCTTTTCGGGATTTTATCTCTTCCCTCTATGATTAACTATCAGATCATTTTTGGAAACTGATTTCTTGAAACAACTAATAAACTGCTTTATAATAATTATAAAACTATTTCCTATTTGAAATTATTCAAATTTATTACATATAAATTATTGAAACTCAGAACATATGTAAAACTACACCAAAATCTTTGGAAGGGGTCCACATATATGTCGGGAGTGTTCCGATTGGCGGAAACACAAAGAAACCCGACCAATCACCTTTTCTTTATATTCATCTCTAACACTGATTTTCCCTTTATACAACGAAATCGGCACAAACCTTTGGTTACTTTGGAACTCAAAAGAATCAACTCTGATTTACTAACCCATTGGATCTGCCTGTTCAATGTTTCATTGACTTCCCATTGCAAATCGCAATCGGTGCTTTAAATTGTTATATTGACCCAATCCTTAACAAACCGCGACATGACGGATGCGCCGAAGTTATAAAACATGGCATAAATAATATCAGGTCCGGCCCATCGCACATCACAATTGGCGGGACCATATACATATATATAACTATGGACTCGCCAGAATTATAAAACACCATTTATATTTTCTGAGTCTGGCCCATCGCAAATCGCAATTGTTGGAACCCACACATATGCAAAGACGTTTTGCGAACCCACTCGGACCTATAAAATGCAACATATAATTTTTCAGGTCTAGCCAGGGGTGATTTCATATAAGTACCACTGCATTTAACACACATACACACACACACACATATACATATATATATATCTAGTCCATTCTCCACCGTAGATTTCAACCCCAGGATCCGACAGCGAATATCGATTTTGGGTGGACTACTTGCATGACAGTTGCCCACTCGAAATGAGCGGTTTTTCTCTCTCCTCTAGTTACTATGTGTCAACCATTGAATGGAATTGCGCGCTTTCCTCTAATTACCATTTACCATTTTTCATCCGCCCGAAATGCCGCTTATAGCTTTAAATCGGCCCTTCATCTTGGTTAACGCCAGGACTTGTTCGCACCCGATGACCGTAGATATTCGACCATCAAAGGTGGCGATGCTCCTTCGGATTTCTCTTCCATCAGCGCTTATGGTTAATCTCCGCCACTTATTCCTTGATTCTGTTGTGGTAAAAAAACATAACCCCCCCATTATTAATGTCTTCACTTCAAATAATGGGGACCCTGTCTATAAAAATTTCGGCTAAGCACCTTTTAGGATTTTATTTAGTTGATTATCCTACGTTTATATTAATTTTTCATTTTCTTTGGATTCTTATTTTGATTGCTTTATTAAAATCGTTTTTTTTATAAGCTTCCCATTGACGCTTGTTTCACCTCATTTGGTCAACTAGTTTGAAAATGGTACTCCTTTGAAGTCTCATCATTTATCTAGTCTGGGTTAAAAAACACTATTTTTTTATTTATTTTCGGAGTGGCTGTAGTTTAGAAAATTTCATAACTAATTTCATTAAAATAAAACCAAAAAAAATAAAAATTGATATTTAATATTAAATTTTGAATTAATTAAATTAATATATTAATTTAATTAAAATTAAAACTTAATATTAAAAATATATATATAAAATAAACAAAATTTATTACACTGGATCGCAAGATCGCATCGCAAAATTTCACTTGACACATTTATAAAAACCCCGACCCAACGTTCTTGCGATATGCGATAGTGAAAAGGCTAAAGGTTAAAGGACTTGAAGCATTAACCTTAGTTTTCATAAAACTTACGTTTTGTTTTGTTTTAAACAAACATCCATATGAATAAATCAAATGGTAATGGAATATTAAAATAAAATGATTTAATATTAAAAATAGAAATTAACAATACAATCAATACATCGCATCGCAAATTTCGAAACATTCTTGGAAAAAAACTGCGATAACCCTCATTCACCGATATGCGATGGGGATAAGTCAAAAGGCATGACATTAACTCATAAAGTTTATGATTCGTTTGTTTTGGTTTAACTTTCACTCATAGGTATGAGTGAAGAGGTAGGGTAGTGGTAGGTTAATATTATGATAGTTATTTAAGATTTAAATAATTTATATTTTATATAATTATTTAATTAAAATAAAATAAAATTATTATTTATATATATTAATTATTAATTAGGTTATAATAGTAATATTTTAGTTAGTTTAGATATTAATTAATAAATAATTAATATTATTAACAATTAGTTTAGTTATGATTAATAATTTAATTAGAGTTATTATTATTTTAATTTAGGATTAGATTTTTAATTAAAATTCTGATTTTTAGCCTAGCGACAAAATTTCCAGATTTATGCCAGATTTGACTCATCAATTTTGGAAGCTCATAGATTGAGTTATACTTGGCCAAATGAGGCCCAGGATGGCTCATTGGAAAGATAAAATCAAGGAGAATATTTATGAGGAGGTTTAACTAATAGATTTGGTCATTAATTGAATCAAAAATCATGCAGAAGATCAAGCTCCGAATTTCTAAAACAAGATCAATTCTCTGAGTCATTTTCTGCATTTTTAATTGTCCTAAATCTTTTCTAATTGCAGATTCGCTCATCAATGATATCTTTGGTCAATTAAACCATCTCAGGCATCAATATACAATTTATATATTATTTTAATTTATTTATTTAAATAGAATTTGATTGGATTTGTTTTAATGCCAGAAATGGTATTTTAATTTTACTGTTACATTTTAATTCATTTTGATTTCTTTTTGCAGGAAAACAGTAGAAGAGATTTGGAGAAAAAGATCTCAATCAATGAGAATGCTCTAGCAATTAAAGATTGAAATTTTGAGCAAATAAAATTGGATTGGACAGATTTCTCTTCAACAAACTTTCCTTTCAAGAATTCATTTGCAAATATTATAAATAGCAGATTGCAGAATGTAATAAGGGGCTGCTCTCTTCTGCAATTCTTGAATTCTAAAAGCACTTTTTTAATAGGGATTTAGAGTTGTAGGTGGGAGGAGTGGAATCTCAGATCTGGAGATTATTGAGGTTTTTCTTTTACATCCTGAGTTATGTATAATGAACAGAGTTTGCACTATTGTAGCTTTGCTTTTGAAAGCAGAAGCTCAGGCATTGCAAAGGACTATTAGAGACCGGAGCTGGAGAAATGGATTTAATAAACTGGTATTTTGAATACTATTGTTTTAAATGCTGGTTTCATTTTTATGATAACAAAATGGTGTCAATTTACTTACATATTTGTGCACTTTTGTCGGTATGGGTAATTTGATTCTATTTTATGTTGTTATTTATCTCTGCTCTTATGAGCTGAATTCTGATTTCTGAGTAACTATTTACTCATAGATCTGTCTTTTAATATTGGATGAATAGATAGTGATATGTGGTGAACTTCTTCGGCATATTATTGTTTAATTATTCAAGTTACTTATTAAATGATCAATACCATTTTTTGAACTACTTCCTGAGTGTTGTTGATTGATTATTTCAGTTAAAGGGTCCCAATAGGATATGTTTGGTATCAATAATGTCAGTCAATTGAACTACTTCATTAACTTGATATTCATTTTAAACAAGACATTTAAATCTCAATATTTTGAATACATGCTCTTGGTCAGGTTAGATCTATATCTGCCTAATTAAGATAGAATTAAGATAGTTCTTTTTGCTTGCATCTTAGCATAAGTTTGCATTTAGAGTAAATTCTACATACTTTTAAGTCCTCTTCCCAAAGAGGCAAACTTTAGTAGTGGATTGGTTGAGCCCTAAATCAGCTTAAGGATCACTTTCTTTCCTGATCAACTAGAAGGGCGATCTGATGTCTCTTTTCCATTGGTTAATGAAAGTCATATTTTGAAGCCATCGGAGATTGAGAGAAGGTAACTGGACCTAGTTGAACCAGTCGGAACCACCATTCCAAACGGAAAAGGAGCTGCTAACCAAGGTCCGGACTGGGTGGTCTCTCCCATGTTGTTGCAGCGATTTTCGAGCTTCAACAGATTTCAATATACATGATTTAATCTGGATCATTCATTTCCTTCGACCTCATCCATTGATCTCCAAGATCCAATGGTTCCTATGCGTTCATTCTTCATCAGTTCACTCACTTTGACTTTGTGCCATTTCTTCAGTATTTTGTGGTTCCGGTGTTTTCTTCGGGTTTTGGCCTTTCATTTTCCCATTGCTCAACTCTCTCAGAGCTTGACTTTTGTGAATTCTTACTTCGCTATTATTCTTGGGCTTTACAACATAGTATATATATATTTCGATTATGGATTCGTATAACCATTTATATTATGATTTAACTTGATTGCATGGGTATACTGGGATCGATTCTTTTATACTTCTTTCTTTTGTGATTTCGAATATAATAAACAAAATACTTCATTTCCCTTAGACTCTGTGGATGTAAAGAAAATAAGGGAGCTTAATTAAGATTGAACCCTTGCAGTGATTTTTAGACCACGCATTATGATAAAAGTGATAAATAAGCTTAAACACAATATAAGCTACAACAGTATCATCGACTACAAGAAATGCAATATTCTCATAAAGAGAGGGAATAAACAGATAACCAAGCATTGATAGCAGTACAACTTCCTCTTGGGTTTCACCCTACTTGTTTAAGAAGACAAACATGGTTTCATGCGAAAACTAAACTACAGTTGTAAAAGAAAACAAACTAAAGGAAATAAGTGGGGTAAAGGTGAATGAAATAAAATCAAGGAATCAAACAAGAAAAGAAAAAACTAGTCCTACTCCTAACCTAAATAGAGCATATGCCAACTTACGTAAAGTGATACTTCCAATGCAGCCATCAACGCATTGGCTAGCCTATGTAGGTGAGAGTATGCATGTTAAAAAGGGCATACAAGAAAAACAACAAACAAGAAATATAAGACAATACAAACCAAAATGCTCAAAGTTTGAATGCACCTGCAGAAAAGAAAAATGGGAAAGTGCATGAAAGGCACTCTATAGATGTACCATGGTGTTTAAACACATTGCAAGTCGAAGGCAAGTAGGTACAAACTTTTGAACTTGTAAAACGAGAAAACATGAAGAAAGAAGAAATTGTTTGTTTTGCAATAGTGCTCGCTACATACATCTCCTCCAATGACTGAGTGATAGGATCGTGTGATACAGATGGAGGATGTGAATATTGAAAAGATAGATTATTTTAAATGTTTACAACAGAGTGATGAGGATCCTGGAAAGATTTAGCACAACTTTGATCAGAAGTGGAACTGACCTCAAGGTTACAAGAACCTGACAACCATTATCTCGGGCGAAAGTGCCTTGACAACTTGGGGAGGTTCCAATTCATCAGAAGATGGGTCATCAAAGACTGGTGGCTTAGAAATATCAATGGTGGAAGAATTAAAATCGTGATCAAATGAGTTAATAAAAATATCAGGACAACCACGATCAGAAATCTAATGATTACAGACAAAGGCATCCTCATGATCTGACGAATCATAAAGAGGGGATAATGGAGAATGAGGAATTTCACCCTTTATGTTTCCATAAAGGTAAGATGAGATATTGAAAGGATTAGGTAGAAAATATTTGTCCTCTCTACATTCAAATGAAAAATGGCATTCCACGTGCTCTATGAATGATCAAAAGTAGTAACATATGAAACTGAATTTTCACAAGATTGAATAGAAATGACAGAATTGTGAAAAATTTTAGGATAATGCGGAAGAGGTGTGGATGGAAGGAGGTCATCCTTCACCACAAATTCTCATTCAAACTCCCACACATACTAATAAAAAATGATATCGCAGGTTGGTTATTCAATACCAATTCTGTCCATAACTTGATGCTCGTGAACATCATAAGAGAAATTTGAAACAGGTGAACACAACACATCAAAATATGGAGGCTCGAAGGGACCAAAGGATGGAGGATGAGGAGATAGCACTTCATCACAACCATCAGAGTCACAATCCAAATTTGCACTGAAATTATGAGTAAGTGGGGTAGGAGGAGATGGTGGCAGATCAACAGGTGAATTCTCAACTTCCCCCCACCTTAGCCTGCAGGACTAGTGTTTTTTTATAAGAAGGGGATGGAGAGTCACTTGGAACAAAAACCTTGTCCATCATCGATTTAGAAGCTCTAACACTAAGGTATGTTGGGAGAGGTTCAAAAGATTCTAACTCATGTGAATTTTCAGAAATGTGAACAAGATGTAGAAATTTGTCTACCAAGAAAGACCAATCAACTTCATCTTTAGGAAATTCAAAGCAATAATGAATGAAACAATCGTGAAATTCCTAAATAGATTCATCAGGTGCTTTTCACAATTTAAAAAAAAATTGTTACATATTGTTCTGAGACTGCAGTGTTAGAACTACTTCTCTGCATCTGTTTATAGTCCTGCTTCCTTCTTCCAGCTACTTGGAGTGCGAGGACTGTGCTTTTGTCAGCTAGTTAGATAGTTGGGCCACCCATGTATGGCTTTAATCGATTTCCATTCACTTGCCTGGGAAAGGTTCTCCATTTAGCTTTACTAGTTACACCGCGTCTCTGTCTGTGACCTCCTTAACAACATACGGTCCCAGCCAATGCATTCTAAACTTTCCTGGGAATTTATCAAACTTACTGTCATATAGTAACACTAAATCATTTGCCTTGAAGGTGTGCAACTTAATGTGTCGATCGTGCTAGGCCTTTTCACGCTACTTTTGTACCTACTGATGGAAGCCAACCAGAAACCGTTCCTCTTCAAGTTCCTCCACCTGCGCGAGCCTCTCTTTTAGGGATTTGTAGTCCATCATACCTATGAGCACTGCTATGCACTAATTAGGCATAATATACTCCATTGCAATGACAACTTCCACACCATAAACCAACGAGAAGGGTGATTGTCCTGTTAGTTTCTTGCACATTGTCCTATAAGCCCATAGTGTTGTAGGTACACGCAAGTCCCAATCACTCCACTACGCGTTGCATACTTTGGTCAATGCAGTCTCCAGTATTTTTTTAAATGCTTCTACCATCCCATTGGCTTGGGGGTGATACGGTGTGCTTTTTTGATGATACACCTGAAACTCTTCTGTCAGCATGCTGATTGTTTCATTCGGGAAATGTGTACCATGATCGCTCACCAGGATCTTCGGACATCCAAATCATGTCAATACGTGTTCAAATAGAAACTTCGTGGCCTTGGCAGTTGTGCAATCTCTTACCGGCTATGCCTCTGCCCACCGAGTCAGGTACTCCGTGATAATGTATCTCACGCCCATCTTTCCCTAAGGTTTAATAGGTCCTACAAAGTCAATCGCCCACTTTTCAAAGGGTTGCAACATCATTTGTGGATTCAAAGGCATCTTTTCCCTCTATGACGGTTTATCTATTCTTTGCCATGCATCACAGGCCTTGCACTGTGCTTTTGAATCCTGATGAAGGGTTGGCCACCACAACCCTACATGGAGAATCTTTTGCACAGTCGCTCGCCCTGCATAGTGTCCTCCTACAGTGCCCCCATGCACGTCCACAAGGATCTGACTTCGTTCGAATTTAGATACATACCTTCGCAATATCTCATCATTGCCCATCTTATATAGGTGCCCCATGATGATAGAAAAATCTACCCCGCGCACCACCAGTTCCTTCTTCTATGGGACAGAGTATTCTTTCAGCACAGTTCATGTTATCAGAAAGAGGATTATATCTTCAAAGTGTCCATCTGCTACACGCACAGAAAAGAGTTGTGCTTTAGGTAATCCTTCCTCCAAACTAGTAGGTTCCTCTCCCATCTCAATGCGCGATAAGTGATCTGGTCTTGCGTTCAGGCATCTAGGCTTCACAACGACCTCAAAATCATATTCTTGGAATAATAAGAGCCACTTGCATATGTGCCCCCCAACACAGGCTTGTTGACCAAGTATTTCAGCATGGAATGATCTGTATACATCTTGAAGTGTCCGCCTAGCAAATAGTGTCGATATTTTTGGAGTGCGTATACCATAGCCAATCCCTTGCATTCAGTTGTGGAATAGTTCTTTTCTTCTTTAGACAACCTGCGAATCGCGAACACGATAGGGTGATCCAAGCCCTCTCCACCCTCCTGTGTCAGTACTGCTCCCAGTGCTATACACGACACATCAACATGGACATGAAACTCCTTCTCCCATTTTGGGAACACCAGGATCGATGCAGAGGCCAATTTTTCTTTTAGTACATCCAGGCTCTTCATGCAGTCATCATTCTAGTAGAACGTGACATCCTTTTTCAACAACTTTTCCATCGGCGTGGTGATCTGGGCATAGATTTTGATGAAATTCTTGTAATACCCCGTGTGTCCGAGGGTAGCGCGCAACTGTTCGACACTTCATGGCACTTCCAAATTTAGAATCACTGCAATCTTTGTGGGTTCTACCATCAGTCCCTGTTTGCAAACCACATGTCCCAACAAGTTCCCAAAGGGAATGAGGAACGTACACTTCTTGAGGTTCAATGTGATTTGGTGTCGTCGGCAGGTATCCAACATCAAGCATAAGCTCACTACATGGTGCTTAACCAATCCAAATACAGTCCAGTCGTCCAGATAAACCTTTAGGAACTTGTGGATATATTCCTTGATTGTTGCAAAAACAATGCACGAAAAGATGCCCGGCGTGTTCTTCAATCCAAATGGCATAACAATGTATTGAAAGCAACCCGATTCAGTCATGAAGGTTGTCTTACTCCTATCTTCTGACGTGATTTTGATCAAGTGGTACCCTGAGAATCCGTTAGTGAAATAATATGCTTCCTGCCCACCGACATTTTCCAGTACTTCATTTATGAACGAAGTTGGGAATGGGTCATGCACAAATGCATCATTTAATTTTCTGAGGTCCATGCATATTCTTATCTCGCCCTTCTGCTTCTTTTCCTACACTACCATAGGGCTTACCCAATCAGATTCTTCCACCGGCTCAATGATTCCAGCTCTGAGCATCTTATCTAGTTCTATGCAGACCTTCTCCTTGTTCTTTGGATTCAAGCGGTAAGGCCTCTGCTTAACTAGCTTTGCATCGGGCTTTAATGTGATCCACATCATTCCTAAATATCCAACAATTCCTTTTAAGTATGTGATCTTGGTGGGGAATAGGTCCTAGTACTTGTGGAGTAACTCAACAACTTTATCCACCGTCGCATCATCCAAGTAGTCACCAAGCATTGCGTACTTAGGTTCGGTTTTCGTACCAATGTTCACCTACTTTTTTTTTACCAGTGCGGTTATGTCAGGGTCTTCAATCAGTGGCCCTTGAACCTCGTGATAGCCTTCAGTTTCTAGAATGTTAACTTTTCGCGGATCCTCGTCGTCTTCTTCAGTTTTTACATTATAACACTCCAGCGCGCAGCTCAGCTGAGTCGCCCATTCAGGTTGAATCGATTCTATTGGCTCCTAGGGGATTTTAAAGATAGATGCTTTTACTACTTGTAGTGCATCATCAACAGTATCCCACCAACGATCCTCAAACATGAAGGTTAACAGGAACCCTTCAAGCAGGATATCCCATTCACTCATCCCATGGTGGAGCTCTGTCTCTATATACCAGTTCATGGGTATAACATCTATGGTATGACAGAATAGGTGTACCCACTCAGGTTGTGGCTCTTCCTCATAGAACTTTGTCCACTTGGCGAGGTGCGCACAGATCATCCCGTCCATCATACTTGTCTTTTAGACACATCTGAGGCTTCCCAAACTGCATGTTCATCATTCTCTTGCATTCGCTCCAGTCCTCAAAGCTTCCTTGGTGCATACCCCACCACCTCGTAGGCGTAGCGCATAGTACACATTTCAGAGCTTCGAAACATTGCTATTCCAGCACCTCCCTTTCAAATCTATTTAGGAAGGCCTTGAACTCACTTAAACCATCATACATAGGCAAATCCTTTACTTTCGTTGATATGCAGCGCAACGATCTTGTCATTATGTTGTAGTTTAGTGTGGTTACCTCATGTAACCGATTCTACCATCACTCTATCTCTTCATCTGATTCCGATGTACAGGAGCTTTCGTGCTCCCATGATATTCATCCATCCGTAGTGGGATTTACCCCATCCTTCCCTCGTGTGGTTATCTTGTAGATGTAATCTAAGTCTTTGTTGCTTTCATAGTTATGCATTGGATTCATGTAGTGCGATCCTTCTGCAGGGTCCAAAGGTACAACTACGTGCAAAGACTTTTTCTCAAAAATCATCTTGTGCTTCTTCATATTTATCACCCTGTTCATGTTAGTGGCCTAATCTATTCCTAATAGCATGGGGTAGGGATTATTTTCATCAATAATCTCTATCACTTCAAAATATTCCAACGCACTTGCTCCTTCAATATCTACGGTGGTTCCTTGCAATCTTCCCATCGGTAGGATCTTTTGCTGGTTCGCCATTCACAGTTGAATAGGAGACCATTGCAGTGTAGGCTTGCCCATGCGCTCCCACGTCTGCTTTGGCAGAACATTTGCATCTGATTGTTACATCTAAAATGTGGATGCAAATTGGAGTTTCATTTACTATTAATCTGGGTAAGTAAACTTCGAGGATCATCCAATATATATGGACTTAGAGACAAACTAGACTAAGCTAGGTGAAGAAATGCCAAAGCTCCCTTACAGGAGACTACTCATTAATATTTCTAATCATCTTAATCAACAAAACCTAATTCTGATTGATTGCATGAAATATTAAAGCTCTCTTACAAGAGACTATTCATTTATATCTCAAGCCTATAAATCAAAAACTTAAACTAATGAAATCAAACATTAAATAGAAAAACAAATTCATTGAAGGAAACATTAATACTTTCTTACGAAAGGTCATTCGTTAATATTTCAAACATATGAACCTAATAATTTAATCTAATGAAATTCACAAACAAACATAAAATAAAATCCTACCAAAATAAAAGCGTACTTTCTAGGTAATGGGGATCCTTCCAAAGATTCACAAGCACACCAAAAGAGAAGTCAAATGTAGAGGATCAAAGAAAATCTGTTTTATTCATCATCAATTGCAAATTGCAATTACAACCATTACAATGATTCTCCAAATCTAACTTCTCATTACCAACCTATAAGATACTAAGATTCTAAATTACAAATTAGGGACTAGGTTCTAAAATTCTAAATTTAAGATTACAAAATGAAGATTGCAAAAAATTAAGATTACAAATGAAGGAGATAACACTCCTATTTATACAAAAGCTATGATAACAAACTCATAAATGTAGACCCACTATTCCCTCCTTTGTTCCACATATTTCTCAACTAATGGTAACACATAACCCTATCCTCCATGAGGTCCATGATCTTCTCCATGAGGTCCATGATCTCCTCAAATTCGAATTTGAACATAGAGTGCCACATAAAGATGCCTTGGAAGCTTCCCTTGTACCTACACATGTCAACAAACTCATTCTAATTGTTAGGTATAACTATATGGATATTATTTTCTAAAGTTTAACCACAAATTCACTTAAAAATACTAAGAATTAATAATGTTTTGGAAAACACAAGGATAACCCATATAATGATGAAAGTGAAGCTAATGTGATGACATGGTGGTGGAATAGAGGTGAGAAAATGTGTGAATGGAGTGAAAGTGGATGTATTTTAAGGATAATTCTTAGGCCCAACACTAATCCTAGGTCCAAAATCACTTGGTCCATCTCATATTCCCCAATCTACGTAGTCAATCTCATTTCTCTTCATGTCCTCGTTGCATGCTTTCCAATCTTCCAGACTACATGTGGTTCTCCTGGCGCAGTCCCAACACATCTATTTATGAGTTCCTATAGTCCCTTTACAACCTTGCTATTATGCAACAGCTTCATGCATGTTTGCAAGAACATTGTGAGCATCGATGGATCCATTTCCAAGTCCGGTCTATCTTTGCTTTCTGAAGTGCAAGCATCAGTGAAGCTCTTCCCAGCTTCCATGAAGGTTTCCTTAGCGCGCTCCAAATAAAACACTGGTTCTTTCGTCGAAGCCTTGCGAACCCAAGTACTATCTTCAAGTTTCTTGCCTTTGTCATCCCCTATCATAATTCCACTTTGGAGCACAATATTTATGTTAGGGTCTTCATCACGCAACTCAAACCTCATCATTTGCAGGTTCTGAGTCGGCAAAGGTTGCAGCGCTCCTTTGTCATGCAGCCTCTTTATCAGTGTGGGAAAATCCTCCATCTCATGATCAAACAATGTACAATACAAGCATGAGGGGCGTGTCAGATTCATACAATCACGGGCATAATGTCCTCGCCCTCCGCAATTGTAACATAGTTGTCTGCAACCTATTCCAGGTCCTCCTCCACCTCGGCCTCGTCCGCACCCCTAAAATCTGGTTTGCTCCATCCTTGCATTCTAGTCAAGGGGCTGTGTTTCAACCTCAACTCTTTACGTGGGAGTCCTATCCATCATTAGTTCATAGCTTCTATAGGTGCACTCATCATGTCCTATTGTTCTACAGAAATTATAGAACAATTGTTTTGAATTCTACGTGTACTTCTGCAACAAATGGTAGTTGTCCATAGCATGATTTCCTCCTATTTTACAAATCATGCACCACAACACAGGTGTTGCACTAGGTCCTACTTGTTCCTCTCATATTAATGGCATCGGTCCTCCTCCCGTGAGGTAATTCACGAACACTGGGTAGTGGTCCTTGTCATGACCCTGACCCTTACATTTAACACGCCATACCTCAGCGCGCACTTCTAGGTGAGTTGTCCTATCCAGTTTTAGACTCTGCATCTCAAGGCACAATTTTTTCAACTGTGCATGGATCTGGTGAAATCCTAGGTTAGGATCCTATATTGAGGTTTCATGCAGCCTCATCATGATCTCCAAGGCCTCACCCTGAGTTGTTAGGATTTGTTGTGACAGAGCGTTCCTTAAATGCGGCATTAGCGATGCTACAAACCAATCGCGGTGTTATCCATCCGTCAAAGTCATATTAGCTTCACGAATTGTGCACTTCAGTCTCTGATCCAACTCCCAAGGAGTCTCACCTGGTAGCATAGTGATCTCATTGAACCCAATGATCGATTGCACCTCTGACTTCGGCCTGCTAAATTCTCTGTTCAGCACAGTTTGGATATCTGCGATCCCAACATTCGAATTATCACTAGAATTCTTAATATACCAAGTCAGTGCGCTATCCTGTAGAGCACTGACCAATGTTGCTTTCTTTATGTTTTCATCTGTAACTCCCTACGCTTCCCATACATCTTTTATCATGAACCAAAACTGGTTCGGATCTTCATTTCCTACTCCCTTGAACGCCAACAACTTTATTGCGCTCGCCATATTGACTCGAGGTGGTGGCGGAGGTAGTATGGGTGAAGATGGGGGTCAAGGCAGTGAAACTGGTGGTGGTGTGGATGGGGGTGGTATGCACAGAATCCTCTACCTTATCAAATTGATCACACTTCTTAGTGAGGCCTTTGCGAGCTATTCCTCGTTCCCTCACAGAGGTGAAATCAAGGGGCTAGTTTCTAGTTCTACACTACCTTCCTTTTTGTAAATTCTCCCACTTTACGTAGCCCTGAACATCAATGTATTTGCATAATCCGCGTCATAGTAGCATTTTAATCCAAGTGTTCAGAGACTTAACGTACTTACCTCGCGGTCCTTTGATAAAGTGGCGTTCTGCCTCGCTATAGCTGACTGAAGTCTCTACCGCAAACTTAGTAATGAATCCTCTTATAATTCAATCGAGCCAATGATCAAGTGTGCTTGCGATCTTATCCTCTAATGCTTCCAATCTGTGCACCAATTCTGGAGTCCACACAATAGGTTTGTCGAGCTTGCACCTTCCTTGGCTATTTGGTAGCTTCGTGATCCACTCGTATAGCTCAGTAGGGAAAGATGCGAAGAAAATTTCGTGGATCTCTGTGTACAGGTAGCATTCTAACTACTTTTCTTTTGATAGTAGTAGATTCCTATTCCCTTGCACCGTGAACTCATGAATCTTCCTATCCAACCAATCTTCAATTTCTTTCTTAGTTGGATTCCAGTGATACGACATCAGACATCTCTATGTAGATCCCGGTCCTAGCAATAGAACCAGTTGTTGGCTTGTTAGGGCCTAACCCAGGTTTGAAGTTAATTAGCCAAACAAATCCCTATACTACTGGCCCTTTCAGGAACGTCCACGTAGCGCGGACTAAGGTCTCACCTGAAGCAGTATGGGGGGGTGCTGGAACTAGGTTTTTGCACCCTTGAGATGTCTGAGGGGTTGATTTGGTCCAACTGTGAGTCCCTTCACACAGGTTACTTCGTGCACTTCCCTAGCCTTTTCGCCCTGACATATTCACCTTCACGCAACCCTAAGCAGGGGTTGTGGGGCTTTCGCACTGTTGGAGCAGCAATCTACACTATTTCTCTACGTCACACCCAAGATCTTTACTTATCTTCTTATAACAGTTAGTTATATTCGCGTAAATAGATATTTATTCAGCACATCCATATGAGTTTAGTAGTGAATAAACAACAAACTTGCAATTGTACCCAATAATACATAAAACAGGAAAAGATACACAAAAATATGGTAAAACTTCTCTTTTTTTACTTCTTCCAACAATTACAGACTCGACCTTCCCTGCACACTCGACTGCAAGGTTCCGCGCACTCAGCTACGGACTACTAGGCCTCTGCACACTCAACTGCAGAGCCTTCTCCTACTGTATGACCCAAAGACATGACTTACACTTCGGCTCAATGCTTATATTCCTTCTATTCCATCAGATTCTTCTATTCCATTCTTCTATTCGATTTTTCTTTACACTTAGAGCCTCGCTCGATTCATATAATCCCATGGTCTGTCGACCATGGTTAGTTATTTTAGGCCAAAATTACATTACAAAAACAAGGGCAGATAACCCTATGACTCTATTACGACTTTGTGCTCCGCGCCCACAATTCGCGGATTCTTTACAGTGGACTTAGCCAAAACTTGGGCTTTAAGCCCCAAAACATGTCTTGGGGGGATTCCACACCCAAAAATGTTTCAGAGATGATACATGATGTGTGTGATGGTATAGCTATGGATGGATATTGGAAGGTAGAATTAATACCTAGTTGAGACAAAGTGTTAAAGTTGGAAACTAGGGATAAATTCCCTCATTTGGAAACTCCTCTTTTGATGACACTCTTCACCCTTGAAGCACACTTGATGGAATATTTCTTCATTTGAAATTTTGGAATTTTTGTCCACCTACAAATGCCTCTTTTTCATGTTGGCTTAGGCATTCCCCTATTAATGTCAGCTCTCTTGGTGAAAATACATGTCTCTTCACCCATGCCAACCACGATAAATATAGCCTCGTGTTCACTTCATCTAATGCATTCACATGACAACATCTCATCACAAGAAGCTCAAATATGAGGCATAAGAAGATGATTTTTATGAGGTAGAATAAGACGAATTCTTTCTGTCATCTGTAAAGAAAATTGATCAATTAAACAACATTCTCTCTCCATTTACTTTTCTTAACTTAGGATTTTTTGACTAAGTTCAGGAAGGGAGTTTTTGGAGGTTAGTTTGACTGAATTCTTGGACTAATTAACCAAGTTTCTGGGAATTCTTTCACAAGTTCGAACCCTCTTGTTGACATGTGTTGACCATAGGTCAACTGTTCACATTTGACCGAATTGCTAAGGTTTGCAATAGTTCGAAATTTTGACCTCTTGCAACATTTCAGAGCTGACACTTGATAGTGTTTTATTGGTCTATTTTTTATCCTTTTGTCAATTTTTGGTGGAAATTTTGACAATCAAAGGTTTGAATTTGACTTCATTATCATTGTACATTATTGAATTTTCTCTCTCTCTGAACATTTGATACTTATTAAGTATAAAAGATCAGTTGTGTTTTCCCCTTGTGGGTTTTTACCTGGCATTTGCCTAAATATATGTGTTCTCCTGTCTTGGCTTGTCTTCTTCATTTTATTTTTTATGTTTTATCTACAGTTACTGTCAATGTTGATATAATGGTTAATGTGATTGTTATTCAAATCTAAGTGGAAATTGTCATAGGGCTAATGAAAGTGCATTGAAGTAATTATTGTAAGCATAGAACATACCACTATCAAAATTAACATCTACATACCTGATATGATAAAATTGTGACTTTATGAGGGTTTTAAAATCCTCCAACTTTGTCATTGAAGGATCTCCCTCCAACCTCAAGGTCTCTATGTGGCTTTCTGACTAGGTCGGGGCATGGTGCTCTAATTTTAGTCATGCAAATGAAATTTTTGTTCTTCCCCAATATCATGAACAATGAAATACACTTCTAATTGTTTCAAGTAGTGAATTATCTTTAGAGAGTCGATCTCACCTTGGTACAACTTGATATAAACCTTCATTTCCATTTTTAACAAGGATTGTGAATGGTTCATGACATTTGAACTCGATTGATTTATTTCAAGTCCTTTCTTCGGTTGGTTCGCTGTTTCTTCTTGATCTCCCCTTTGATATGTCCTCAATGTTAGAACCACCATATTCTTTGAATAGCCCAAGATTATTGTTCAGGTCTAACATGAGGAGATCTAAATTACAACTTATATTTGCAACTTCTGCTTTCATCCACAAAATAATATTCCCTACAGGATCAAGATGGTTATTCACATATTCATTGGCCATGACTAGGGTTTTCTAAATTTTAGCTTAGTCGATCTAGATCCCCTGCAAATATCCACAATATACCCAACTACAACTACAATGATACAAATATAATCCGTAATTTGTCATGGATATTCCACATGACAATTTGTCACAACAAATCCAATAAAACTATATTTAAAAATATGGAAACTACACTATTAGGGTTTATTTCTTTTTATATTTATGGATCTAAAGGTTATTGTTTATTTCATATGAATGCAAATTAAAATTATGGAAAAGATAGAGAAAAATTAAATAAAAACTCACAAAACATGATTTGACACAAGATATAATCTGGGAAACCCATTCGGGAGAAGACCCAGTTGGAAGGTGAGGCCTCTTAGCTATCTTTCACTTAATAGAAAATGGTTGTGAGTACAAACAAGTATGTCTTGTGGCCCTTGGGATACTACCATGAAAAAATACTTTCTGTGTGCTCTCTCCCTATCCCTCTTGGCTATTTTTTCTCATATCTTAAACAAATTCACTCGAAAGGAATGGAACCCCTTTTCCTCCTAGTGTCTTGGTTATAACACAACCCCATAACCTACTGGTGGTTAGGTTTGAATCCCTCAACTCTTAACTAGAGTTACAATGTGGACTATTATGGAGTCTTATTCATCATAATCATATGGCTAGTCCATTTTCCATGAATAATGGAGGTTTATGTGGCATCTTCTCGAATTATGGTGGTGAAAACAAGAAGGCCAATTTTCGAGTGACATAAATTTTGCATAAAAACTCTGATCGAGGTGATTCTTGTGTCGTTATAAAATTCTGAGTGTGTAGAATATGTAAAAAAGGTGAGGTGCTAAAAATAAAAAAAATTGACCCCAAAAAGTGTGATTCGATGCCTCAAAATTAGATGTAGGTTTTGAATTTGAACTAGACCTAGAAAAGATGAAATAGATCATTGATTTAGAACCTAGCACCACCATTTCCACCACCAAGGTCCAACACAGTGAGCTTGAAGATTCAGAGGAAGGTCAATGACTCTTTCACTCATAAATGTGGGTGAAGCATGCTCCACTACATTTCATTGTCGATAGTGGGAATCAAAATAACTTCATATAATTAGATATCATTAAACGAATAGTTCTACCAACTAAACCACACTCATAACCATACACCATCGAATGGCTCCACCAAAGGCGAGACCTTCACGTAGCCAACAATGTCGTCTGCCCTATACCATCAAGCCTTTCAAGGATGGGGTATTGTGTGATGTTTATCCCCTTGAAGTTTGTGATATTCTATTGGGCCAACCATACTTATGGAAGTGTCATGCTATATATGATTCTAGACCTCATATTGTTTCATGCTATATAGTTGAAATCAATGAAAAACTAACTACATGAACGCAGTCATGTTTACTTCGATGAAAAGATATCTCTATATGGGTTCTATGAAACTTCTACAAAGCAAAGTACTTTTTCTCTTCTTTTCTTGAAACACACTTCACATACCCAAAAACTAAAAGACTACGAATGATTTAACAATGCAAACTACCCTAATGCAAGATATAATGGAGATGCAAGACCCTAAATAACACTCAAAAAGCAAAAGCAATTGTTTATAACTAACAATGAGCCAACTTAAGTATTGAAGAGGATACAAATTTTGAACACAAAATTATCTTCAAACAAAAAGGACAAACTACAAAAGATTGCAATTCACTTTCAACAACAAAAAGAAACCATAAACCAAACTTGGCAAAAGAAAAGAAAAAAAACAATGTTTTTTGAGATCTTTTCTTTTTTTATAGAAACAACCAAAATAACTTTTTTAAATCACCAAAATTCTACTAAAACTCAAACGATAGAAATAAGAGCACAAGGAGTCTTTGCAAGTAACAAACTCAAAAATGAACGAAAACTTGAGCAAAAAGACTTCAACTTGTACAAAACAACCCAAATAGCAGCAAAGAGTTTGACAAATTGACCAAGAAGTTAGGAAAGAAATACTTCCAAATTTGTCATAAAGACTTTCAAAAAGAAAGAAAAGCTATGAGGCCACAAAAAAAGGAGAGCAAAGCAGGTAGATTTGAAATCCGGGATTGACACTGAAACTGAAAACAATATCGTGTTATGGAGGACCAGAACAATCAAGAACTTCAGGACGAGGTCTTGTGTGCCAAAACACAAATTACAAACTCACTAAAGAAGCAAACCTATGCAAATCTTTTCAATGAGGAAGAGACTTCGAAACAATAATCTTGCAGAATAATTAAATTCTTCAAACAATAATTGACCACATAGAGACTGAAAAGACTACGCAACAAATCTATCTGGGCTGAAAGATTTGAAAAAACAATGCAAAAATTTGCATACGCGACTGTGTACAAACACAGAGGCATGCACACACACTCCTGACATAGGAAACTCGCGTATACACGAGTTCACTTTACAAAAATAAGCGTGTATATGCGACTGTAAACAAAGTAAAGTGCGTATACAAAACTTTGCAAGAAAAGATAAAAAGCAATGTCTGATCCAAAAGATCAGACTTGAGGCCTGGGACTCTAGTATACCAAATAAGACTATAACCACAAAAAAACCAAAGACTAAGTCCTAATTGAGAATGAACAACCCAAACAAGGTATAACAAGATTTCTATCCCCAGCGGAAGAAAACTATACATGATACCAAAGGTTGTCCCTCCCATTTCCTTATCTTTGATCTTTGTTAAGAAATGCAGTAAGGTCATCTCTTAGACTGTGAAATTCTTCTTCTTCCTGATTCACTCTCAAAATAAGTAGAATATTGTTGTCACATCCATGACCTCCACACAGGACTCCTCTGCATATTAGAGGCAAGTGGATAAGGTCGTGGAAGAATACAAACACATCTTCTCTTCACCCACTAGGGTACTTATGTTGATGGACCTCCAAACTAAACATAAATTAAGGCCCATCTGACCATCCTTCAACACATTAAACCTATATTTTTTGCATTAGATAATGTATTTTTAACTTTAATATGTTCATTAGGAAGGTTTATGGATAATTTCATATTTGTGCCTAATATTATTTATGTTTGTGGAAAATTGTGAGAATATTGGGTAGATTATGAAGATTGGGAGGAGGATATAATTTAGGGGCTTTCACCCTACTAAAAGAGGATCAATATTAAATAATAAATCAAGAAGATATTTTGAAATTATTCCATAGATTTTGGAGCTCCTATGATTGAGAAAATCCAGGAACGTGTTCCCTGTCATTTGATTCAGATTCCTAGTATTGGGAACCAAATCCACTATTTGAGGGATTTTGGTTGGGAAAGCTTCCTCCTTTCATGGGGAATGCTTCCTAATCATTTTTTATAAGTACCCAGTTGAATTTTCCTCTAGGGGTGGATTTTTCTTAGTCTTCTTATGGAGAGAACTCGTAATTTTGCAGCTCCACTTTCATTTCTTGCGGGGATGTAATTATATTGATGGAAATAATGAAGATTGGTGCCATTTCCAGCTTCTAAATCTCGGTATCCTTCATAGGAATTTGTATTTCCTTGGGCTTGGCTATGCCTCAAAGCCCTTTTGTATTATTTACTTTTCTTCTTTTCACTTCTTATTCACATGCATCTCTTGTTCTTGTCTTTTTTCTATTTCTGCATTTAGTATTAATGATTTCTTGTTGTAAGATTGGGTTAAATGGTTGATGTAATCTATTTTACAGGATTACAAGAATAATTTCATCATTGGAACAACTTTGGAAAGTCATAGTAATCATTGAGCTACTTGGATTAGTTTGCTTATTCCCAAATCTAGATTTCTGGAAGTCCCTTGTGGCAAATAACACTAAATTTATGCTATTTTTTAGAGCATGCTAACTAGCTTCAATCGAGTTGATTCCACTTTCATTAGATCACAAAAACATTCTAATTAATAAAAAAAAATACCCTATTGCATTTGCACTTTATTAGGTTAAGTATTTGATAGATTTACTAGCTCACTAGTTCTCGAATTTCTAGATTTTACACTAGAAATTTTCTGTTATTTTTGAGCATGGGTTAACAAATGTATTTTTGAGTGATTCCACTTAGAATGGAGACCTAATACATCCTATTAAATAACAACATTTTTCCCATCCAATTTGGATTTTATTTTCTTGGTCATTCAATGAATTATATCTTCTCGTAGTAAATCTATAACATCCTGTAGTTTCATGTAGTACTCTTCCAGTGTGTATATACTTGCCTAATTTGTTCAAAAAGATTGGTTTTGGTCCCTTTGGGTTGAATTATTACCCCTAGGTTCTAAATAAATGGTTGAGGAGGGATAAACACCACTTAGAACTTGCCTTTTTACCCATGCAAAATATCTCAACTATTTGGGTTAATGGACAAATTTATGAATTGGATAATACAATGATGATTTTCTTGATTGCCACATCTAATGAACTTTGTTAATGGATCTAAAATATTTAAAATGTAATGGTTGAAATTTATTTCATGATATTTACTTTATGAAATTATAATAGGTTTATTTCCTTGAATTTTCTTTCTTGTAATAGGTTAAAATTTCCATATCGAGCATTTCATTTTATACAATTAGTTTAGGATTTGATTTCATTTCATGCACTCCATTACATCATGAGAGTAAAGGGAGGATACATTATATGTTGCACATTTGGTTTGGATACCTCTTAAGTTTGGAAAAATCCGGGTTGATAACTAAAGTTCGTAACCTTGGGAGTTGCAGCATTCTTTTTGCAATACCGAGGCTCATCATATGCACTCTTAGGTCAAGCATTCAATCAATCTGACCCCTAGTGCACCTATACCAAATGAGCTAATTTATCACTACTCTATTATGGTAAATGAGGAAATAAAGTGATAGATCCAAGAATTACTCCAAAACTGGAACATCTGACGAAGTTCCTCACCCCGCAGAAGCCCAATTTTACTCGTGCAGAAGAAATATGGGACCTAATGACTCTGCATTGATTATCAGACCTTGAACAAAATCATAGTCAAGAATTAGTACCTGATTCTTTGGATTGAAGACCTTCTTGACCAACTCAAGGGTTATAAGTACTTCAATAATATTTATTTGAAGTCTGGGTACCACCAAGTCCTATTAGAACAAATTGATGTGTGGAAGATTGCTTTCAATTCCAAGGAGGGTATTTTTGAATGGTTGGTCATGCACTTTGGTTTGAAGAATGCCCCAACAACTTTCATGAGGTAGTTGGATGATATATTGCATCCTTTCACCAAATTTTTTATGGTTGTATAGCTAGATGATATCCTCATTTTTAGCAAGATTTGGGCAGAACACTTGCAACATATTTAGCAAGCCCTTCAAACTTTGTGGAAGCACAAGCTATGTGCTAAATTGGAAAAATGTTCATTTTTCATGGACATGGTCCCTTTCCTAGGCTACATTATTTATGAGAAAGGTGTGCATGTGGATATAGATAAGATTTAAGTAATTCAAGATTGACCAACCCCGATGCTTTGTAGCTTCCCGGGCCTTGCTAACTTCTACCAAATATTAGTGTTGGGGTTCTCTTATATTGCTTGGCCCTTAAGTCAAGTGACCATGGGTAGAGAATATTTTTTTTTTTGGCCTGAGTCATAACAAAAGGAATTCAATGAAATGAAACACTATATTTTCTTTCCACCAATCCTTACCCTGCTAAACTTGTAACAACCATTTCAGATTGATACAAATTCCTCTAACTATGATATTGGTGCAATCATCATTCAGTAAGGACATCTGATGACTTATCATAGTGAAACACTCTCTAATATTGTTCAAATATACCCCACATATGACAAGGAGATGTATTCCATAATGTAGGCCTACCAACAATGGAAACATTATATTATGGGAAAGGATACCATCATCGACATAAATCACAGGCCTTTATAATTTGTGCATACACAAGGGAAGTTATAGAACAACCACCATTATGTTGTGGCCAGCAACAACCCACCTTCTCATTTAGTTTTATCACTAATACTAAATAAGTGGGGACCCTTATTCAAAAATTAAAAAAAATTGATTAATGCTTGTATTTCCCTTTTTCAATAAAACTTACTACCATAAACTTAGGAGAATACCCTCGAAAAATCTAAAAAGACTTAAGTTTTATGATAAGTTAGAATAAATCACTCCTTAAAGCGCGTCGCATCACAAAAAGGGTAATGGATGCCTTCCTACAAGCAGAATTCTAAAAGTGCGAAATTGTGATGCGAAATCATGCATCAAAAGACCCTCATCGCATACATGCCTCAAACATCACTTACGCTGAAATGCCTTAAACCACCGATATGCAATGGCACATCTCACAAATCACATTTCGCAAAAAACACATTGACGGATGATTACCACATGCAACGGATTTGCGATGTTGCGATCTGCGATATTGTGAAGCAAATCACAAAATCACCTTATCACAAATCTGCAGGGCTCGTTGTTCGAGAAAGATTTTTCCATAAACCAATGCTTGGTTATGCACATTAATGTTAATAAATAAGTTAGTTGGCAATCATTAATGAAATATGGTTTTGATTTGATCGAGGAGCCATTTCACGTAAGATGGTATATTTTATATGTTTTCTACATTTAAAGCTTTCCCATCACCTTTCTTCTTATCATTATTCTTACCTCATTCGTAAACTGCAAGAGCGAAGAGTAGAGAAGTATACAGAGTAGTGTTCAAGATATTATGGGAAAGAAGGGTAAAGCTCCGAGTTCTGAAGATAAAGAGATGACGCCCTTGTACATAGACACCACCTATAACAAAGATGTTTGTATTACTACTTGGGAAGGCATGTATAGTTTACTTGAGGAAGAAGATCCCAAGGTAATGGAGGTTATAGCTACTGTAGGCTCACACGGGTCTTCTGAGGCGTCTATTATAGACTTAGCATGTTCATTCTTGCACAGGATAGTGGCGAGGCCCAAAATTCTTCCATACCCAGACATGGTTAAATGAGTACTAGATAATGTTGATATCACGTATAGAGAATTTAAAGCTCAGAACCAAGAACGTATAAGTCATTCTTTCCACAAAATTTAAACATTATATCCTCTAACAAAAAGCGTGCAAGAGGCGAAAATTGCACCAGGGAAGTCCGAATCGTGAAATGGAGGCAGTTTTCGATGCGTGATTAGCACCATCGCCAGGCAAAACCCCTCGAGGAAAGCCTCTAATTGCTCAGTCACCTGCAAGCTCGAAAATTTGTAGGAAAAAAGTGTTGAAGATGGAAGGTAAAACTGGAACTCAAAACTCGTGGTATTTATCTTCAAATAGTATGTAAATATCTACCAAATGTACAACATCTACAAATAAGTTGGAGACAGAAGGCTCAAGAAAGAGCAGAGTCAATCAAAAGGTTAACCAAGTTGAATAGGGATTCTTACTAAACGTACTTGGTAAAACCACATAGCCAGTGCATGACTCTCAAAATTATCGTCAATTCTGCCGAGAAAATGGCGCCAACTCTTACTGATTCCGTTTTCGCAGGACATCTAAAGTCGAACGTTGGCCAGCCAACTCTCCTCAAGCAAATGTTAAACGCTTGCGACTATAAGGAACAGATACATAGATAGTTAGTTATTAGTTTTAGTTTTAGTTTTAATTTTTCTTTATTTTTGCCTGAAATGAGGACGATCATTTAAACCGCATCCTACATTTTTGTAATAAATTATTTTTAGAATTAGTTAGTAGTATTTAAACCCTTCTCATGCATTTAGAGAAGGGTCCAGAAATTTATCAAAAACTTGTCCTCACAACATGCACTTTTGCACCCTCCAAGGAGGTTTTGATAAATGAATAAAACATGATTTATTGATATCTACGTTTAATATCTACTACTGATGTTGCACTTTTGTACTCTTAATGGATGTTGGATTAAGAAGAGATAGATCATTATTGCTTGAAGCTCATGAGTAGCGCTAGTTATAAATGGTACTTTTATCTCTTAATTGTTTCTGCTTATGTGTTAAGGTGATATTCATGTTCAGTTATTTATATATGAATGCGTGAATGCTTGAGTTATCATTTGGCACTTTTGTAAAGTGATATCTATTTATTTATGCTGAATATATGAGTAGCTTATTATGCGATATGTTTTCACAACTGTCTCGTCTAACTTTTTATACGAAATGGTTTATCTTTATTGAATTCTTTTCTCATAGTAGTTGAATGATCTTTATTACCAACTGTTATTTGAAATCATTTTAGATCGCATAACAGAAAGATTACATCCCGGGTTAGTTTAGAATTAGATATTTCTGTTTATTAGAATATAATTGCATGTTGTTAGATTAGATTTAGAATAAAAGCATTTTACTTAGGAATTATTAGAAAGGAAATATCAATTCTCAACACACAGACACATATATTGGGAAAGTGGTCCCATATCCCCAGTCAGACCCACTATACCAAACAGAAATGGTGCTGCCAACCAAGTTCCGGACCGGGTGGGTATCCCCCTTGTTGTAGACCTAATTTTCGGGGCTTCAACATATTTGGCGCTAGAAGGAGGGCCTCAAACTGTGAATGCCAAGTAAGTCTAAATATAAATACGATTATGAGAGTAAATCACCCTCACCATCTCCCCCGACTTCTCCATCGCACTTAGAATCTTTAAATCTTGAGCAAGAAGTTGAAAGAACAACAACCACTGCCACAAACCCTGAAATTATAGAGAAATCTACTATTGAACCTCCTAAAGTTGAATCTTTTATTCATAAACTTCAGTGATTTTCTATATCACGTCAAAAATCTGATAAATCTCAAGGTAGTGTGACTTTGCAATATAACCCTGCTCATCCTCTTACCACATTAAAGAGCGAAAAGTTTGGTATTGAGCCAACCAAGTTACCTCTACCTACAAGGAAGAGAGAAAGGAGATCAGCTAAAGGGTCTGATAGCGAGACCCTCTCGTCATCATCATCCATCTCAACCTCTTCACTGTGAAGTCAACCATCCACCCCTCCACTTTAGATTATTGTCCACCAGTCCACTAGAACTTAAACATCTCCTTCTCAATCATCTGGAACTGTAATATCCTCATCTTCCCAACCGCAGGGATCATCTTCTACACTTTCCTCTATTAGCAGTTCAGTGATGGCCCAAATTCCATGCAATAACCCAGGGGCAATCTTAATGCCTGCACCCTTGAGTCAATTACCAGCCCATCCTAAAAAATGGCTGCCTAAGTTTAATCCTGAAGCAGGCATGCTAGCAGAAGAACATATAAACATCTTCATGTTATCCATAAATCTCAATGGGGTTACTAATGAAGACGTTGTCATTCGGCTCTTTCCTTACACTTTGCAAGGAGCAGCGGGATCATGGTATTTCTCATTACCATCTGGATCTATCACTAGTTGGGATATTTTCCAAGAACAATCCTTGACTAAGTTCAGTGATGACAGGTCTACCGCAACATTGATCAATGACCTGTCTAACCTTAGGGCTGAGTCAAAGGAACCTATCAAAGATTTTAACTCACATTTCAATAAACTGTTGAACAAAATCCCTACTGCTTCTAAGCTTAGCAAAGAAGTACGAAGTGAATGGTACATCTCTGCTTTACCATCAAACATAGCAATCTTTGTTGATAGGGCTAATAAAAAAACTTTAGATGACAATATGAAGGAAGCAATAGCGGTAGAGAAACGTATCATATCCTTAGAAAAGAAAAACGCCATTGATGAACGAAAATCTAAAAAGGTTACTTTTAAGGAAGATCCCAAGAAAAAACAACCCAAAGACCCACTTGATTTAGAGGGATTGCAGAAAGTTTTGAAAACCATGTCTAACGAAATGGTTGATATTAAGAAACAAGTAGCAGAGACTTCTTCTAAAAAGCCTTATAGAAGAAATCCTTCGACTGATTCAAAGCCTCCTAATGCTATTACAAATGCTGAATCAAAAGAAGAAGAAGAGGAAATTGCTACCGAAGAGCCAACCGATGAAGAAGAAGTTGTAGAGGTATAAGGTATGTGGGATTTCATCCTCCCAGATGAAGAGGATCAAGAGGCATCACCAATTAGTACTCAAAGTAGAAATCAACTCGATCCTCCTCAACCTACTCCTGAGCCAAAGAGTGAAAGCTCAATGCCTAAGGATAAAGTTGCAGCCAAGAAAATGACATCCAAAGCGACTCAAACAAGCCCAGTCCAAACAGATTCACCAACTCCATCTAAAACATTAATTGTTTTGGATGAAATGGAGTATAATATCATAGAAGACATGAAGAAGACTAGGGCTAACATTACTTTTTATGAATTGAGCAAGTTAAAACATCAGCAAAAGGTACTTTTGAAAGAATTACATGCAGTACCAGTTGCACCTCTACTCGCTGTTGTAATCTCGCAAGCTTCCCACGAGATGGGAAGACCTCCAAATAATATGACTAGTAAAGTTGATCCAAACGATATCGCTTTAATTAGAGGAAGGTCAAGATCTCATACTCCGCCATTTCTTCTTACTTTTGAAGTTTTCAACAAAAATTTGCATAATTTTTTAGTTGATTCTTGAGCTTCATCTAATATCTTACCTAAATTGATATGTGCAAAGTTAAACGTTCAACCTCAAAAATCTGTTGTGTGCATAGTGCAGCTGGATCAATCACAAGTTGAAGTGATCGGCGAATTAAATCAGGTTACCATAAGGCTGTCATCTAATCCAAAGGTATGTCAAGTTATCAATATTTTAGTTGCAAACATTCCAGAATTCTATGGCTTAATTCTTAACAGGGATTGGTCTGAAAAACTTCATGGATACTTTGCAACCGATTGGTCGCACATGTGGCTCCCTTACAATGGTAAACCAAATCAGATAAAGGTTGAGAGAGAAAGACATCAAAAATACATAGTAACAAAATTGGAAGGAGAAAATGAATCGGTAGCATACAACAATAATATTATTGGCAACTATTCTGTTGATTCTTTCCTAGGAAATTTTAATGCTCACACTTCACCTTACTTAGAAAATTCTGTTTTATCTCAAGTAGAAAAATTATCTCAAACAAATAGTTCTAAATGTATTAATTTTATAGATAGTCCTGTAAATAAATCTTTATTTTGGAAGTTATTTTTTAACGGTTCTAAGTGTAACGAAGGAGCAGGAGCAGGATGCGTATTAATCAATCCAGAGGGAAACAAAACTATGCTAACGTGTAGACTCGAGTTCGATTGCACCAATAATACTGCAGAATATGAGGCTTTAGTCCAAGGATTATACAAAGCAATCGGATTAGACATCAAATATCTACAAGTCTTCGGAGATTTTGAAATTGTTATCAAACAAGTACGGAATACTATGCATTATCTATCAGGTCATTTAAAGCATTACCAATCTTTAGTACAAGATCTTACTGAACATTTTATAACATTCAATATTTCATCAATTCCTAGACTCTAGAATGCTAGTGCTGATCTCTTGGCAAACATAGCTTCCAATCTTATTCCCTTAGCAGACTATAGCCCCGATAGATTTTCAGTCGAATTAATCTTTAGACCCTCGATTCCTGATAACATTACAAATTGGAGAATTTTCAATGATGATCCTGATATTGTAAGCTTCCTCACCTCTAAGGGATCTTACACCAATCAGATAATTGATGAGGACCAACATGACAGACAATTGCAACAAGATAGCACTAATAATGTTATGCCAAAGTCAGTAGTCAAATTTGAAGATCTATATGATTTGAAAGATTGATTCAAAGATCTACAAATTCAAAACGTCAAAGTTCAACTCTAAACTATGAATTAGTAAATCTAGGAACTGATACCAAGCCACAGAATATCAATCTAGGCCTTGGCCTAGCTCCTGAAGAAAAATTAGCATATGTTTGTCTCTTGAAACAATACAAAAGTGTCTTTGCTTGGAACTATGATGAACTTAAGACTTACGACACTTCTATCATCCAACATACTATCCCAATGATAGATGATGAGAAACCTGTCTAGCAGAAGCTGAGAAAGATCCATGCTCATCTAGAAAACTAGATCAAATCTGAGCTCAATAAGTTATTGAAAGCCAAAATCATTTTTCCCATTCGACATTCTAAATGGGTTTCCAACATGGTTCCCGTTAGAAAGAAAACGAAGACATTAGAATTTGCATTGACTTTCAAAATCCTAACAAAGCATGCCAAAAAGATAGTTTTCCTTTACCTCCTATGGAGCAAATATTGCAGGCAGTTGCAGGATTACAATTAATTTCCTTCTTGGATGGTTTCTCTGGCTACAACCAAGTTTTGGTCCATCCCAATGATCAATTAAAAACGACATTCAGAACCAAATGGGGCACTTACGCATATCAAAAGATGCCTTTTGGTCTGATCAATGCTGGTGCCACATTCCAAAGGGCCATGGACATCACATTTAAGGGATTAGTAAACAAATCAGTAGTAATCTACTTGGATGATATAACTGTATATTCCAAGAAGCAAGGCAATCATCTCAGAGATTTAAAACAGATCTTCCAACGGTGCCAAAGGTATGGAATTTCACTTAACCCAAAAAAGTCCTTTTTTACATTAAGTGAAGGAAAAATTCTTGGATTCATAGTGTCAAAATCTGGAATCCATATTGATCCCGACAGAATCAAGGAGACTTCTGAAATACCTTTGCCTCACAACAAGAAAGCTATGCAATCTTTCCTTGGCCAGATTAACTTTGTAAAGGGATTTGTTCCAGATTTTTCAAGAATCATATCTCCTTTACAAGCAATGACTAAAAAGAACTCAATATTCAAATGGGGCCAAGACGAATATGGAACATTCAATCTGATCAAACAAGTGATTGTTAACGCTCCATCTTTAGCAACTCCAAATGTTTCTGATCCTTTCATTTTATATACATTTGCCTCTGATAGATCATACGCTGCGATACTCACTCAAGCAAATCAAGACAAGGTAGAAGCCCCACTTTCTTTTCTCAGTTCAAATCTACAAGGAGCTGAGTTAAATTATTTAGACGTAGAGAAACAAGCATATGTTGTTTTCAAAGCAATAAAATATTTCAGACCCTTTTTTCTTAAAACTCATACAAAAATCATAGTACCGTTTCCAATGGTAAGAAATCTTTTAGTACAGAAAGATGTGGGTGAGAAAAGAGCTAATTGGGTTATCGCATTACAAGAATATGACATTGAAATTAAACCAGCAAATCTTGTAAAAGGTCAAGGCTTTTGCAAAATGCTGGTTAGAGCATCGCTTATTTCTGAAATACCATCTACAGAGATACAAATGTACGAGGTAAGCCTAAATGATGTTGATTCATTATACGCTAATATCATATTTTATCTAAAGAATGGATATGCCCCTTCAAACCTCGATTATACAAAGAAAAGAGCTCTAAGGTTGAAGGCTAAGCAATATCAGCTTGTGAACGATGTACTTTATAGGATGAATTATGATTTTGTTCTCCTTAGACGTTTTGAGAAATCTGAAGCTGAAAAGGTGTTGTAGGAACTCCACGATGGACCAGCAGGTGGACATTATGCTGGAGATGCTACTGCACATAAAATCCTCTGTGCAGGCTATTACTGGCCCACACTATTCAAAGATGCGCATAGCTATGTAAGGAAATGTCAAGTTTGTCAAACTGCTACTGGGAGACAAAAGAAACCATCGCTGCCTTTGCAACCAGTCAACATTGAGCAGCCTTTTGATCAATGGGGATTGGATATAATAGGTGAGATCATTCCTCATTCTTCTAAACAGCATAGGTATATCCTTACAACTATAGATTATTTTACTAAATGGGTAGAAGTAGTTCCTCTCAAGATAGCTAATGCCGAACACATCATTGATTCCATAGATCAGTTCATAATCACCAGGTTTGGTTTACCCTCTGCTTTAATGTTTGAAAATGCATCATATTTTTCTGGCAATTCTATGACTAAATTTGCACTCAAAAGAGGTTTTAAGCTTAAATACTCTGCCAATTATTACCCACAGGGGAATGGGTTAGTTGAATCTACGAATAAAAACTTAATCAGAATCATTAAGCGAACCATTGACCATAATCATAAGAATTGGCACAAGTCTTTAATATATGCTTTATGGGCAGACTGAATGACGCAAAAAACCTCTATTGGCACTTCTCCCTTTAATTTAGTTTATGGGAAAGAAGTGGTTCTTCCAACTCATCTAGCAATTCCCTCTTTGGCCTTAGTTCAATATATTTATGAAACACCAACTTCTTCCTTACAACTAAGGCAGCTTCAAATCCTTAAGCTAGAAGAGTGATCCAAGTGGATATTGGTGGCCACCTACCAAGTCCATCTGGACCCCCATCATTTTTTTCTCTCAGCATTTTCAGTTTCCTTAATTGTAGCACAACTTACTATTTTTAGCAGTTTTTCGGGTCCTGAACTTCCGGAGCCGTTTTGAGGCCCTAAACAATGTTTTTTGGGAAATTTGAGAGCAACATGGGTCCATGGACCCATGTTGCCCTTCCCAAAGTGGTAGTTCTCGGATAGATCTTTCTAACGAGCTATCGTACACGTCAAACGAAGATCATATGCCAAAGTTACGACCCCGGGAAATTGATTGTACCAACTTACCCCCAAACGGGGCCCACAGTTTGGCGTTTCATCTCCTAGGGTTAGGTTGTGGAATGTTAAGGGTTTTTCATTGTTTCTCAACAATAAATAGGCCTTCGAGCCTCATTGTAAGTCAGTTCAGAGGCATGTAGCCCACACATCTCTTCTCAGAGATAGCTACCATCACCCTAGCTAGTTTATTTCCATTTCTGATTGTAAGCATATTTCAGTATTTTCCATTAATGAAATGAAGTATTATTTCCGCTGCATATTTGTGTATATGGTTATCTCTGTAATTGGTTGCGTTCCTGTTTAAATCTGGATCAAACACACCACAAATAAATATTCTAAAATATTCCTATAGCTTAGTGCACTCGATAACCTGAATGTACCGTTCCAATGCCAATAGGTTATACATGTGCACCAATTCACATGTATGTTGCATCACTCTAAAAATTTAAATTTATGAAACACCCACAGTGCATCATACTTATGTGTGCACCGTTATTGGTGCAGTTATAGTTGAAAGTGCACCATTTCCAGTGCATGAATGCATTTTGAGTGCACTAGTAAGTTTTTTTTTTTTTTTTTTTAGATTGAAAGTTATGTTTCCATAGTTGTAAATACATGTTTCATTTAATAGAAACAAAATTATTTTATGTATGAGGCTGATGTATTTTATGTGTTAATCATGTAGCAGAGACGTCAATAGAGCAAAAAGAAGTAGGAGCAGGAGCAGCAGGTTGACCCATATAATATGGTACGACCATGGCAGGCGAGAGAGAGTGATAGGCATTTATATCCTCACCCTATTAGTGTAGTGACCCTAGTGGTCTTGAGGAATGTAGGCCTCCTCAAGTACTATGAGGAGGATACATCCCTGAAGGTGCACTATGGCCTATTGGTGCATCTGATCTGCTGATGGAATGTCTAGCAGCAGGTTTTCCATGTCTATCCTAGGTTATGGTATAGGCCCAATGGGGAGGACATTTACTTTATCACCAGCCTATTTATAGAGGTAAGAATTTTCACTAGTTCCTTGATGTCCCCCATGGTATTGCGGCCAAGAGTCAACTTGCATACACCCTAAGATATGTTGGGTCTCATTTGGTTCATCCATTAGAGTTTCAGGTCTATGGTGGACATCTACGGATCTCTTATTTTGCTATAGAGGAGGCTAGGTGCCTCTCATTATTAGCCAAAACCATGTCACATTATTGTGGTTATGGGAAGCACATTAGTTGCACTATCTTTTATTATGTTATTTCTTTGATTCAGAGGCCAAGTTGCATCATATGGTCTGCCATTTTTTGAGGCAATTTTGCATAGATTTAGATAGATTTCGTGCATTGTTGAGATAGGGGAGGGACACATTCCCTTTTATTTTGAGTTTTTATTTTATTTATTTTTTAGAAATTTCTATAGACGATGCCTAAATTTTATCATCTCCCTCCTAGGATGATAAATGAGGCCCAGATGCACATGTGGGGGCAGATGATGCCCAAGAGGTGCATGTCAAAGTTTTCAATTAGGATTTTGGACAAGGCACTAGAGCTACTGGCCAGTGTGGAAGACCATGAGTTTGTCTTGTCGGCATATCCGTACGCAGGGATTGATTGGAGAGGGTGTCCCAACATCTTCTTCACAATGGATGAGCCTCCAGATGATAGAGGTAATATTAATGTTTTCTTTAAATTAATCTAGTTTCATTTTCTTGTTTTAATGAATTAGAATAGAATTTATTCTAGCATGTCCTTTAACTTGTTTTATTAAATTCATTAATGAAATTATCTAATTATTTTTTTGTACTATATATTTTGTAGAAATCGTCTCATATGACGGGGACATGCCTCCTCCCATTGTTAGATAAAGGAGATAAGGATATGGGAAATGCCCAAGAGGGTGAGGGTGACGCACATCCTCAGGGGGGCGTGGGTATCCAAGGGTGGAGGCCTGCTATGCGATGTCGAATGAACTATTGTGATAGATTGGCAAGAGTTTTTATTTGATAGGGAGTCTTCCCTATGAGGCCTCGAGATATCAATGCGGATCTGATGTTCATGGATCTTTACAGAACCTTTTCATGAGGTTTGATGTCTCTTATGTGGCATGTAATCAGAGCTATTAGGAAACTAGCAGTGATGAGGGCTGCAATGCATCATGTAGTAAGACATCCATTAGATGATAAGGGTGGTTATGATGATGATGAGGGTGATGATGATGATGATCACATGATGATAGTGATGATCAAGATCATGATGATGAGGATGGTGATGATGATGCTTCTAGTGGTGCCACCCTATTGGATCATGGCCAACAGGGTGTTAGTGATCCTTCTGGTAGTACACCTGCTTGTTAGTCACCTAATGATGTTCGGATTCTAGAGCTAGAGGATGTGCCATATGTTTCTCATGATAGATCAGACTAGCCACCTTATCCTCTAGACCATCCACCTCTTATTCCTCCACCTCAATTGAGTTCGACAAATGTACTTGATTAGGCAGTAGTTGACCATCCATCATCTTCTACTACATACCAAGCTACAAGCACTACTACCTATTTTGTATCGGATATTTGATTGCAATTATTTGACTTCCTGATGTAGTTATTTGGCTTCTATATATATATATATATATATATATATATATATTGTTCATGTTTATGTACTTAATTTATATGTTGGTGTTGATGTGTATATTGTTAGGTCATGTTAGATATGTTCATTTAATGTGTTTCCAGATAGATATGTACATGATAACAATCATTTGACATGATATTTATATTAATCAGAGGATGTGCGTGGTGATGATGTTAGATTACAATCTTTGTGTTTTGTTAGATGTGATCACGATGATGACGCCCTGCTAGATTATCATATTTGTGTGCTAGCTAATGATGTTTATATGTGCTACTAAAAGTGTATATAATTATATGATGGTAGTGAATTCGAATGTGTATCATAAATGATGTTTATGTTTGTTAGATGATTATCACCATGATGTTTATTTTTATGAAATAATGTTTATTATAGATTATGTATTGGTGAATTTATATCAAACATTTATATATGAAATTGCACGTAAAATGACTTACTTTAAAAAATGCAAAGATACTTTTATAAATTATAAATTTTATTATGGTTCAAACCATGACTGTAAAATTACAATAAATATTTTTCTATTGCTTAGATATTTCATTGATATTCAATCTACCTTAATTAGTAAAATATTTCAACGCTCACAACGATAAAATAAATAAAGGTAAAATAATTTAGTTAGTTCTTAAAAAGATGAAGATGTGTAACTCATTCAATTTTTAATATAAATTATTATTAATAATAAGTTATTCAAAAATCCAATTTAACTAATTCAACATTGGTTTATAAAATTCAATCTATTGTTAAATTTAAAAATACTTAAGTCATAATTTTTTTTACAACTTGTAACCTAGATCCATCTTAACTTTGTATCTACCAAATGCCAATAGGATTCCATATTTTTGAGTGAAAAGAGATTTGATCCTTTTCAATGCCTGGTGGATCTAGGCAGCTTGTATATTAATTTATATGTAGCTGACAATGAAATATTTTAATTATAATTCATGTTCTCTTTATTGAAATGTTAAAATAGGCCCCCCCATATTATTAATATATTCTAAATTAATATTACATATTAAATCCATATTAAACATTAAATTTTTTACAGATATCCCTCATAGATTGTATTAGAAAGCAACTATTAATGGAATAAGAATTCTCTCAATCTTTCTCACTAGAATGAAAATATAAGAAAATTTTAAATTTAAATTACTTTATTTTTATCTATATAAGGTATCCATAAAATTATTTTATTTAATATGGACATTGAAATATTTTACTTATGGTATTTTTTGCTATAAATATATTTTTGTTTTAAATATCACATGTAAATGGAACATAGAATGAATTGCACATAATGTAATATCAATAATACTATTTCTTGTCATGTGAAAAAATTGAATTTTTTCCTTGGAGTAAAAAGTAAATTATATTTTTTTACACAAAAATCTTGACTTGCCCTCGAGTCACTTTGTCAGCGCGGAGATCTTTGCGTGGAGTCCATCCAACTATTCTTGAACTGCGGCAAGCTCACCAACACACTGAGATGTTGCCTGTTGGGTCTGTTGCATACGTTGTTCCGAGACCTATATGTCGGGAGCGTTTCTCTGCATTAGTACGTGCATCCCCTACATGTGTGCGAGATTGCCTTCAATTTCTACTGTGATGGTGAAGGCCTCATTGATCCAAGGATGAACGCATGCCTTCAGAACTTCTTCCTTGTGTCATGCTGCATCCACCTACTCTTTCAGTGCTTTAGCCTATTCCATCCGAGCGAGCCTCTACGTGAGGGCCAATGTCTGCGTAGTTCCTCGGATGTTGTCATACTTCTGTTGGAGTTCTCATGCCTCTATCTCTAGATGTTGTGTGTGGGGGTCCTCTTGCATATTTATGAGGACCTCAAGTGGTTCTTCCAACATACTAGTGAAGTCTCGCACTACATCACCGTTCTCATCTAGTCCCACTGTGATAGCACTAGCATGTTGTTCTTTGAATTCTGGATGGGTGAACGACTGCACCTTTAACTACAGCTTGGCAATCTAAAGGTTCAGTTCTAGCTGAACCTTTGTCATTTCCGCCTGCGCCTCATTCACCCTTACTGCTAACTTGTGTATGTGTGCTTCTGCTATTATGTCCACTGGGATGGCTAGCTCTGAGAAGCTTTGGCAGGCTTCGTCGATTACCTCTACCAACTGTTTATTTTACGACACCAATTTCTCATGCTACAAGCTCAATTGTTCCATATTGATTTTCTACTCACTAAGAACTTGCAGTGCGCGACTCTCCCTAGCTCGCAGCTCTACAGTTATCCCATCCTACAAAACATATAAGGTCTCTCACGGGAGTGTAGCCATATTGATACCGAGACCCTTCATCACGCTCACTGTAGGCTTGTCAGTCTCATTTGTTGTCACAAGTGCCCCTTCCAGCAGCACTATGGTATTTTTCATCCACATGCAACATTTGTTTTGCTAACGTTGTTTTGATTGTGAGGTTGATCGAAAGGGTACCCACCTAAGGAGGCCACACCTGTAATTCCTGCAACTGTGCTCTGAGGGACCCCAACATAATTTGGTTCTCCTGCATGAAATCTTGGAGAGCCTCAGAGGTGACATCGTGCACTATCTCGTCAATGGCATGCAGATCACCCTCAATTAGGGTGATCTGGTCAATAGAAAACTTTGATGCCTTAACCTTCTTGCGCGACCCTTCCTACTCTTTTGGGTGCTGGTGCTTCAACTACATTGACACGGTTTGTGGGTCTGCACCTACCTCTTTTATTTATGCTTCCTTTGCTTCTTGCCCCTGCGAAGGTGTCGTTTTGCCCACACTTACCTTCGTGGATGCCTCCTGTGCTACTGTGGTCTTTTCTTGCTCAGTGGATTTTTGTACAGCATCCTGTGCTGCCAACACTTATATTGTCTCTTCTTCCTCCCTTCTCTTTTTTTCCAAGTATGTGATGTGCAGCGTGGCCTCTTCTTTCTTCCTTTGTGCCACCAACTTCTCGATCTCTGTGACGTCTGGGGCATGCCACTCTGGTGGCCATGCCTCCAGTACGTTAAATATGGAATCGTCTATAGCTACGAATGGGAGCTTTATCCACTGTTTGTTTGGATCCTTGTGTGATCTGATATAAATGTTGTGGATGTCTTCTTTGAATTCCACAAAACTTTGCAAGTTGTTGTAGAGAGTGGGCGACAATTGTGGCTTGTGGCTGATCTCCATTCTGAGGTTCATATTCATGAACACCCATAATATTTTACTGTCACAGATCCTCTTGGCATACTTTGTGGCCTAGAGAAAAGCATACTTCGCGGCCTCTGGTAGGTCCGTGTCAATTATGGGGAATTAACTATCCTCTGGTAATTACCTTGCCACAAGCAATATGGAGAGTAGAAACCATTCATAGTGGAACGTTTTTCCCTATTCCTGAGCTTCGCAGAAATTTTCTAAAAATTCCTTGCAAAGGAACTCGAACCAGTTAAACTGGATCCCCTCTGTGCACTTGTCAGCCAGTGCTACCACCGGCAGAGGCTCTTCATCTGTGTGGCACTCGTGAATAACCTTTCCTGCTAGGATTTGGGTTACCACACGTACTGCTTTGTCCTTGATGCTGGAGATTGCGTAACCCTCTTCTTCTTTTTGAGCTTGTACCTTTTCTTCATGGCCTCTACGATGGCCAAGCTGCTTCTCTTCCCCTCCGAGATGTCCACGGGGTCCTCTCCTTTGTAAGGAAGCTAGGAGATATGGTGAGTCAAGTCTTCCATGACAGGGATGGGCTCCTCCAGCCACAAACACCCAAACTTGCACTAGGCAGAGCAGCTGCCTAATGACGAAAATGGTTACTAGGGTGCGATGGAAATGTGACACCCAGAGTAGGTTGAGTAGCCCAGCCTTTTCCACTCCACACAACCATTTTCATAGATCTAGTTCTGTAACCCTCGCCACGATGTTCTACTTGGGCTTCATGAGATGCCTTGTCTCAAGGTGAGGGAACTTCTCGTGTTCAACGAGGTCCCAATATTCGAATTTTAGACTTGGCACCCATCCCAGGTGCATTCCCTCAAACATAATTTTGTTTGGGAGGAGTGGGGCCTGGAGTGAGCTCTTGATCTGATCTAAGTCTTTGGGCACTTTAGCCTTTCCTTTTCATGGGGGGATATAGGAAGGCAAATTTTTCGGGGGGTCCGCAGGTTGAGTTTCCTCCTCCATGCCTTCATCTTCATTTTCGGCAATGATTAGGTCCTCCATGTCTTCTTCTTCTTCATCAATATATATGGTGACAGCTTTCCCCTTCTCCCCCATTGACATCTTGGTGCACAACGGGTTCCCTGAGGACACATGTACGAGAACCATCACTTGTTTGTCCTTCTTGGGTCTTGGCATGCACAGTGATTTCAAGATTTCTGCCATAATCCCGGTCCCTTTTGGAGCACCTCCCACAGCCAGGGCCTGCGTGGCCTCTTTGGTGATCATTTTGGTTATCTCGATAACATCCTTAACTGATGTCGTTGTATCTATCCAGAAATATCACACTCGCAAACCCAAGGGCTCAATCAATTCTTGGCACAAAACAATTAGGGCTCTGCTCAATAGCTTAATTTTCAAATGACCAAGTGTTGTTTGCTGGGAAAACCTTTGTATTTTATAGTGCTTTTTGAATTTGAATTCGATTGTTCCCCCAAAATCTGGTTCATTAATGCTCCCTTGGTTGCATATTTTTCCAAATATTGCCCATAAATCGCGTTTTAAATGCCTGTCGCTCACTCCATTTGGTCTCAAGTCGAGCATCCTATCATGAATAATGACTTCAACGGTCACTTTCTGGTCAACCCATGCGGAAGCGCAACCCCTCATGCGTGGTCATAGACCTTGTGAATTTTTGTTTCTGCATGCAGCTCCAACATTGTGCAAATCCTAGGCAGAGTAATTCATAGTCCCGCGCTTGCTTTAAACTACTTGGAGTGCTAAGACTGTTCTTCATTTGGCTAGTCAGCTGGTTGCACCACCTGTGGAGAGTTTCATCCTATCATCCATCATGTTTCCTAAAGAATACCCACCTCTTATTGTTACGATCTGCATCGCACACTTTACCATCTGCAATGCGCTACCCTGGTTAATACACTTAGCAATGTGTGGTCCAAGCCAAGGCACCAGACTGATCAATTCATGGCGATAGGCCTTAAACCTGTCATCACGATCGTATGCATCTTGCCTTTCCACCCTGTTTTTTTTTTGAAAAAATATTCCTTTATCTCGTCCTCTAGCTTCTTTACTTCGACGTCCACCAGAGCACTTTTCTTCCTTAATCATATCCTTTCTTCTTCAAGTTCTTGGAGTTTCGGATTTCCCTGTTGGATTTCTATTTCCAAAGTTCCATGAAACATCATATCTACTGGTGCTATCATGCATGATCTAAACTCTCCAAGTACCATAGGGCTTCCTTCGGTTGCTTCATACTCTAGCCTTGGCAGTACCTGCATGGTCAGGTTTTTGCGCACGGTGCTATAATCCCAGAGAACAACTAGTACGCATAGTTCCCAGTCAGTCTGCTGCACATTGTGGACCTTGTTCAACGCTTTACATACTTTGTTAAAGGATTCCATGTGCACATCCTTCTGCGCACTTGTTCTTTCCATACTTCATGGTCTTAGCTGGAGGGGTCGTTCGCACCATTGTCTTGCCAACACTCATTTACTGATCATGCTCCTACCACTAGTACTATGTGCATTCCAATAGGTTTCACACCATATGCTTGTATTCATCTCGAAAGATGGGAGCATGAAATGTTTTGTCCATCATACTTATCTTTCAATCACATCTGAGGCTTCCAAAATCATAGGCATGTCATCCTGCATAGTCGCGCCAGTCCTCAAAGATCTTCTGGTGTGTATCCCAACACCTTGTGGGCGTAGTTTGTAATACCCATTTTAGAGCGTCAAACCACTACTGTTCCGGTACCTCTCTTTCAAATTTTTTCAGGAAGTCATCCACCTCGCTCAACCTGTCATATGTAGGTAGATATCTTACCTCTATTGCTACATAGAGCAGTGATCTTGTCATCATGTTACAGTTGAGTGTGGTTACCTCTTGTAACCAGTTTTGCCATCGTTCTATCTCCTTGTCAGAATCTGATGTGCAGGAGATTTGACGTTGCCAAGAGATTCAGCCATCCGTGGTTGGATTTACCCAATCTTGCTCCCATGTGGTTATCTTGTAGATTTAGTTTAGATCATCATCACTGTTGTGGTTGCGCACTGGCTCTGTGTAGTGTGGTCCTTCTGCAGGGTCTAAAGTCACCACTACGTGCAGTGAATTTTTCTCAAAAATCATCTTGCAGTTCTTTAGATTTATCACTCCATTCATGTCAGTGGCCTAATCTAACGTGATTCCCTGCAATCTCCCCATAGGTAGGATCTTTTCCTGGTTCACCATTTGAATTTGGATAGGAGACCACTGCAATGCAAGCCTGCCCATGCACTCCAATGTCTGCTTTGGTAGGACGTTCACATTTGATCTTAGATCTAGAATAACTTGGTCCATCTCGTATTCCCCGATATGCGCGATCAATCTCATCTCTCTTCCTGTTCATGTTGTGTGCTTCCTGAGATTCCGGACTATGTGCAGTTCTCCTAGCGCGGTCCCAGCACATCTAGTTATGAGTTCTTGCAGCCCCTTTACCACCTAGTTATTATGCAACAGCTTCATGCATGTCTCCAAGAATGTAGTGAGCATCGATGGGTCCATTTCTGGCTCTAGGCTATCTATACTTCTTAAAGTGGAGGCATCCGCAAAGCTCTTCTTAGCTTCCATGAAGGTCTCCTTAATGCACTCCAAATCAAATTCTGGTTCCTTCATTGGAGCGCATGAACCTAGGGCCTTTGTCATCCCCTATCGTAATACCACTCCGAAGCACGATATTTACATTAGAGTCTTCCTCTCGTAGCCCAGGCCTCGTCATTTGTAGGTTCTGAGTCAGGGGAGGCTTGAGTGCTCATTTATCACACAACCTCGTTATCAGTGTGGGAAATTCCTCCATCTTATGATCAAACTGCGTATAATATAAGCATGACGGTCTTGTTGGATTTGTAAATCATAGGCATAATGCCCCGACCCTCCATAATTGTAGCATATCAGCTGTCTGCGATCTCTTTGTGGTCCCATTCCACTTTAGCCTCATCCGCGCCCTTGAAATCCGATTCATGCCATCCCTGTGTTCTGTTGAGCGGCCTTGTTTTGGCTTGAACTCTGTAGGTAGGAGTCCGATCCATCATCAACTCATAACTTCTATAGGTGCACTCATCATGGCCTACTGATCTATATAAATTACAGAACAGCTGCCATGAATTCTGCATATATTTCTGTAATAGATGGCAATTATCTATAGCATGCTTTCCTCCTATCTGACAAATCGCGCACCACAATGTAGGCGCATGCTTGGTCCTGCTTGTGCCTCTGGTCTTAGTCGCATTGTACCTCCTCCTGCAAGGTAATTCACGAACACCGGGTAGTGGTCCTTGTCATGCCCTTGGCCCTTGCATTTTACACACCATACCTCATTGTGCATCTCTAGGAGAGTTATTCTATCTTGTCTCAAACTCTGCATATCTAGGCACAAGTTTTTCAGCTGCGCGTGAATCTGCTGAACTCCCAGGTTAGGATCTTGTATCGGAGTCTCGTGCAATCTCATCGCGACCTCCAAAGCCTCAGCCTGAATGGTTAGCCTTTTTTGTGACAATGTGTTCTATAGATGTGGCGTTAACAATGCTACAAACCATTCACGATGTTGCCCATCTGTTAAAGTCATGTTCACTTCGTGAATTGTGCACTTTAGTCTTTGATCTAACTCCGACAGGGTTTCGCCTAGTAGCATTGTGATTTCCTTGAATCCAATGATTGATTGTGCCTCCGAATTTGGCTTGCTAAATTCCTTGTTTAGTGCAGCTTGGATATCATCTATCCTTGCATTCATATTGTCATTGGAATGCTCAGTGCATGATCCCATAGAGATGACTAATGTTGCTTTCTTTATATTGTCGTCCATGACACCCTATGCTTCCCATACAGCGTTTACCACTAACCAAAATTGGTTTGGATCTTCATTCCCTACTCCCTTGAACACTGGTAGCTTTATCGCACTTTCCATACTGCTTCGCGATGGTGGTATGGGCGAAGTTGGGGGTGAATATGGTGAAACTGGAGGTGGTTTGGGTGGGGGTTGTATGCATGGAATTCTCTGCCTTATCAAATTGATTGCACTTCTTGGAAAAACCTTTTTGAGCTCTTCTTCACCTCCTCATGGAGGTGACATTAATGGGCTAGTATCTAGTTCAGTTCTACCTTCGTTTCTATAGATTCTCCCACTTTGTGTAGCCCCAAACATCAATTTATTCACATAACCCACTTTTCACACAGTAGCATTTTAATCCAAGTGTTCAAAGATTTAATGTACTTACCTCACGGTCCTTTGAGGAAGTGTCATTCTACCTCACTATAGTTGACTAAAGTATCTACTGTGAATTTGATGATGAATCCTCCTATGATTCGATCGATCCCGTGATCGAAAACACACATGATCTTATTTTCTGATGCTTCCATTTTGCGCACCAATTATGGAGTCCACATAATAGGTTTGTCTATTTTACACCTTCCTTGGCTATTTGTTAGCTTCGTGATCCACTCGGAGAACTCAGTAGGGAAGGATGCAAAGAAAATTTCATGGATCTCCATATACAAGTAGAAATTTAACCACTCTTCTTTTGATAGTCGCGAATTCCTATTTTTTTTGCACCGCGAACTTGTGAATCTTTCTGTCCAACCTCTCTTCAATTCCTTTCTTTGTCGGATTCCAGTGATACAACATTAGACATATCTATGCAGATCTCAATCCTAGCAACGAAACCATTTGTTGGCTTGTTGGGGCCTAACCTAGGTTCGGAGTTAATCAGCCAAACAAATCCCGGTACTACTAGACCTTTGGGCAACAATCCGCGGAACGCGGAATGAGGTCTCACCCAAAGTAGTATGGGAGGGTGCTAGAACTAGATTTCCGCACCCTGGAGATGTCTGATGAGTTTGACTGGTCCACTGTTTGTCCTCATGCGTAGGTAGCTCCACGCACCTTCCATTCCTGGCAGCCTGATACCCTACCTTCACACGGCCCTAACCAGGGGGTTGTGCCGCATTTTGCACTATTACCTGAGATCTTATTTATCTTCTGGTATCAATTAAGCACCTTAAATGTCTTAAGTTATACTTAACAATATAAAACATTCATACAGGTTTGTGCAGTAAATAAATAGTATACACATAAATTATATTCAGTCACGCATTAAACGAGAGAAGGATACACATAATTATAGCAAAACTTCTCTTTATTGATTCTTTCCACGATTACAGACTTGACCTACCCTACGCACTTAGTTACAGAGCCTTCTCCTACTCTACGACCCACATGCACACTTTACACTTTGACTCAATCACTTAGACTTCTCCTCCTCTTATCTCTCTTCATTATTCCTTAGTTATCTTTTACACTTAGAGCCTCGCTCTATTTATACAATCCCATGGTTGTGGACCATGGGTAGGTCTATCCAGCTGACATTATATTACAAAACTAGGTGGAAAACCCTGTGACTCTATCATACTTTCGTGCTCCGTGCCTGCAATTTGCGGAGCTTTTACAACAAGATTTGGTCAAAATTGGGGTTTTAAGCCCCAAAACATGCCTTGGGAGTATTCCATGCCCAAAAACATTGCTGCCTTTGGTTTAGCACTGGGTTCTGACTATTGGAGGTGTTAAGTGTTGTGGTTGTGGTTCGGGCTAAGGCCTATCCCCTTGGCCCCTCTGCTTTTGGTCTTATGGGCATTGGGTTTGTCTGGGGCTATAGCTTAGCCTAACCCCCTCCCCTAATTACACATATGTAAAACTTTTTATACATATTGTGATCCATAGGTAGTAAGCACCACTACGTAGTGAAATGGTAAAGTGTGTCTCTACCACTAAACTGGTCAATGGTTTGATTCCTTCTAGGCTTGTTTGACCTTCCACAAAAATTTTGCAATGCCAACAGGAGGCCACATGGCTACCACGGATTGGCCCACGTGTCTCTCCCTACCTAGTCCACTTGATGACCCATAAACCAATAGAGACCACATGATTCTGATCAGTCTAAAGATGCCACTTATCAACAAAGCACTGGGCCACACAAATATAGGCAAATAACCAATCAAAATCCTAGTCAACATACAAACTGCTGACTCGTTTACTTGCAACCCAAAATATTAAAATTTAGTTGTTTCCCAAATCAATCAGAACATGATATCCGGAGCATACAATATCTGTTTTGAGTGGAATGAATTGCACTGGATTCAGATCATCCAGATATATCCAATCATTCAGGCTTCGAGATATATCATACTCTTTGAATTTTGAGCACTAAATTGATCCCTTGGATCACTCCTCCCCATTGGAAGCTTTTGGACCTCCCAAAGCTAATTTTCAGTCAAAAATTAGATGAGGGTATAGTTACCTCATCCTTCCAGTTTTAATCCACCTAACTTTTCTTGGATTTGTCACTTTGATATTTTCATGAATGTACTTCACTTTTGAAGTCTTTGTCTTTCTTTCAAAGATAGGACCTTATTGCAATTCTTCAATATGTTTAGAATAGAAAACTTATGTTAAAGAAATATGAACATTCTCTCCTCAACCTTAAATCAATGGAAACCTTTTCAATTTCAAATTCACTTCACCTTGAACACTATTGCCATAATGATGCTTAGCATGTCTAGCATTGCATTTTTCTTGACTCATTACCGAATGTGATCACCATTGCCATGCACCATCCTTCGTCAAAGCCAAATCATTATTAAACCCACAAGAAGATGCATTGGGACAATGTCCTCTTTTTCAAATAGCCTTTGAATTTTCTTTTTGACCTATGCATGCTTTAACACTAGCATCTTGTTCACACCAATGCTCAACAATGACGCATCCTACTGCAATTGCATTTCATTTTGTTTACCTCCTTTAGGAGGAAAATTGTTAGACTCTTGAAACATCTTATCACATGAATTATAAACCACAATAAAATCATATTTAAAAATTGATTCATATCCTTGAAAAGCTTAGGTTCATCAACATCTTTGTGCTTGAACATTAACAACGCATAGTTTGACTAGCATTAACAATCCTCTTCATTTTTCCAACATTCATAAGAGATAAACTCAATTTCTTGTTATGTGCTCTAACAATGTTCTCAATCCCATTTCTAAACAAGTGATATTTTTTCTCATGGTGATGAAATATAGCTCTCCTATCATAAATATATGTACTTCCCAAAATAATACTACATATATCAAGCGAAACTACACTAAGTTCAACCTCATCAAGAATGTTTGCAATGATTACAAATCTAAGCATGGATTTCTTTATCACCTACAATTTTTCATTCTCACATACCCAACCCAAAGCATAAGGTTTAGGATGAGGAATGGTTTCTAAATTCAACTTCTTGACAATGTCTCCTGAGATAATATTTTCTTGTGAACCACTATCAAACAATGTATCTATCTTGGTATGTTTTGAAATGACTCTAATGTGGAAAAACTCTATTATTGTTTTTTCATATTCAGGGTATTATTGAGAAAATTTGAGGGACTGGTACTTGCAATTCCCTTGCCTTTCGAAACCATGGTTTTGATATTTGTTTCATCTCCGGAATTAGAACCTAAATCTTGTTGTGTAGTTGCAACGATCTTGTCTTTCTCCTTGTTATTGTGTTTTTGGGGTCTCATTTTAGGATGAAGTTTCCAACAATGATCTTCATAATGGCCTTCTTTAAAACAGTGTTTACATGTGATATTTTCTCCTTCTTTCTTAACTATAGAATTATTCTTATCTTTGCCTTTAAATTTCCCATTTCCGTTTTATCCAAACTTGAATGACCTCTCACTAGTTTCTTCATAAACATTTTTTTCTCTTGCCTCTAAATGAGATTCCTGTACACAAACTTCATCTAGTTTTGTAGCGTTAAACATGAGAATGGTATGTCTCAAGTAACTATGCGATCCTCCATTGTATTTGAGCAAAGTATCTTGATATGACAAATCTATACCCAAAATAAATTCACTTTTCCTAAATTCTTGAGTATAAGATTGCACATCTTGCACCATAGTTTGCCTAATGTTTTTCGAATCCATGATAGCTTTTTTCATGTATGCTAATGGATAAAACTTCATTCTTATTGTAACAAAAAAATCATTCCAAGAGGATAAAACCCTTACCATTTTTCTTCATGTCCTCTTGAGTTTTCTATTCCCACCAAATAAGTGTTGCACCTTCCAATATAAGAGAAGTAAGCTAAATTTTGGTCTCATCATCCTTGATTCTTTGTATCTTTCAATACACTTCAATCTCACAAATCCAATTATCTAATTTATCAACATCTACCTCCCTAGTGTCTATAGGTAATTCAAACTTAATATCAAGCTTTAGCAAAGGCATTTTACCATGTCCTTTTGGAGAATATGGAGGTGTTTGTTTTGTGAAAGGGTAGAAGAAGTAGAAGATGAGGATGAAGATGATGGAGGTGAAGGTGGTTGTCTATGACCATTCCCTCCATTCCCTTTTGGAGGCTTTTCTCCATTTTTTCCATCTCCTTTTGGAGGTTTTTAGCTCCCTCCATACAACCTTACATTTCTCTCTTCATAAAGAACCTTTACCATTTTAGATATCTCAAAGAATGTTTTTCTAAAATTTGTCTAATATTCAAACATCCCTTTAGGACCTTCTTCATGTGCCATGCATATTGAAGCTTGACATGTGTTTGTTCTCCCTAAAACAATTTGAGAACATTGCTCCACAAGTCCCCCTTCTCCTCTTTTGAGCTTTAACCTTGTAAGCATCAGAAAATCACATGAAAACAAATCAAACCTTCACAATAACCTGTTGCTCTGATACCAAAATGATATGAATATGCAAAGTTGAAGATTTTTAACAATTTGAAAGTGAAAATTATATGTGATTTGGGTAGAGGATTAATTTACTAAACACATAAAAAAAATGAATTTAATGATATTTGTTAGCCAAACAAAGACCAAATAAGAATATCTAAAACACAACACAAAACATGAGAAAGGAGTTCACCCCTTTCATGGGCTACATCTCCTAGTCGAGCTTCCAATATAGGGTCTCATTCATTAAGTGTTAAAAATTGTGTTTACATGCTTTTACATAGCTCAAACAACATAACAGATGTCTCCAATGGATCCAACACTGTAAAAAACCCCCATTTGTGTTCTTTTTGTACCTCATTTGGCCAAAAATTGAGTAAGTTATACTTGTTTTTAGTATCTGTCCAAGTCCACAACTAATAATCCTCTAATTTGGCCCAAACCTGGCTTGTTTTCCCCAAACCTAGAACCAACATGCAAATATGACCTACAATCCTGCCCAATAGGAAAGAGTGTAGGACTATTAATCTGCCCATTAAGTCCCCAGTCCCGAAAATTTTGGTCATGTTGGCTCATATGACCGCATAGGGGGCCAAGATTCTAGGGCCTAACTCCACACCCTTTGGTTTTTCCATGCCCCTGGTTCTATGGTTCGTCATGTGACCTTGGGGCTTCCCCCTCCGAGTTTCCATGCCCATAGTCATATGGATATCATGTGTCTTGGGGTTGGTCCCCTCTGCATTGTCACTTCAAGTTTTGCATTGATTTCCGATTGTGTGAGGTGTTGTGTGCTTTGGCTATGAAATAGGCTAAGTCCTAGACCCTTGGACCCCCTTCCTGTGGTCCCTTGGATGCTGGGGTGGCCAGGGGCTAGGGATTAGCCCACCCCCTCCCCCAACTGTGCACATGTAAAAAATATACACATATTGTGACCCATAGATATTAAGCACCACCATGCAATGCAATGGTAAAGTGCTACCCTATCACTAAATCAGTTCATGGTTCGATTCCTGCTAGGCCCATTCAACCTTCCACCAAAATTTTGCAATGGGAATAGGAGGCCACGTGGCTGCCAATGATTGACCAACGTGGGCCTTGCTAATTAATCAACTTCATGAACCATAAACCAATAGAAACCACATGATTTTGACCAATATGAAGATGCCACTTATCAGACAATTGTTGGCCCAAAAAAAATACATTCAAATGCCTAGTCAGTGTATGGATTGTTGACTAGGCTACCTGCAACCCAAAATTATAAAATTTAGTTGTTTACCAAATTGTTTAGAACATGATATCAGGAGCATCCCATATCAGTTTTGATTGAATGAATTGCGTTGGGTTCAGATCCTCGAGATCTATCCAATCATTCAGGCTTCCAGATATGTCACACATTTTAAATTTTGAGCACTAAATTGATCCACTGGATCAATAATTTAGTTACAAATACATAAAAAATAGATATTTGTTTTATATTAATTTAAAGAGGAAAAAAATACATTACCAATTCTATTTGAAGCTTAAACAAAAGCCTCTTAATCACCATATTATGAACGCACTGGTGCTATCATATTTATGCAATGCACTGCCTAAATAATATTTAAAAATAGAGCTATATATTGGTGTGTTATATAGCATGAACATTTCGTCCTAGTGAAAAAATTCTATACATTCACATTGGTGCATACGTGTGAAACATTGCTATGAAAATTTAAATTTGTGAACCAATAGCAGGGCACCATAGGTATGTGTGCACTGTCTATGGTGCGGTTGTGTTTGACAACACACTCGAGTCGGTGCAAGACTGTGTTTTTGGAACACCAATTATTTTTTTTTTAATTGAAAGTTATGTTTCCATATTAATAAATACATTTTTAATTTAATAAAAAATATATATTTTATGTATGAGGTTGATGTATTTTATATGTCAATCATGTAGCAGAGATGTCAGTAGAGGGAGCAACAACATGAATAAGAGAAAATGGCGGACCCATACAATATGGTCTGACACTGGGAGGATATAGAGAGGAAGAACACCTAATTGTTGCTCTACAAATCACATTCCAGGTATCTTACCTGGATCTCTGAGGTCCCTACTACAAGCTGCTATGGTGCCATGGATTTTAGAAATGGAAATGTGAAAAGTTTATACTTTATTAAACGTTGCCGATTCAAATGGTAAAATATGAGTGAAATTAGAAGGTAGTGGTATGAAGAAAAGATATTATATTAGAGTTTCATAACTCTTATCAATCACACACCAAACTTTGTGAAAACTTGTAGGTGTGTCTTTCACACCATTTCCATATCATACAGTTGATCCCTTCAAACCTACGACGTGATGTATATGGCGTAGGCATGTGATTTGCAATGACATGATGTATATGGCTTGGGCTCATGATATTAAATTATCATTTTGGGCAGGACATATTTTGGTAATATATCACACGCAACACCTTGTTATGTAGCCTTATCACTTGTTATTACTAAACTTATAAATGCATGTCAACTTTAAATAATTTATGTATAAATACATAAAAATATATATTTCTTTTACATAATCTAAATACGAAATAAAAACACATCACTAAGTCTATTTCAAAATCAAAGAAATGCCTCTTAATCACTATCACATTATTTATCATTTAATTCTTAGCCATAAAATATTTATCAATTCAAATTTTATTTATAATTACCATTGAAGAGAAATGTCAAAACTGTTCCATTATCAATGAAGAAAAAATTAAAACCTCTCATGTATCCATGTAAGCCCATTTTTTACTCTTATGGTCCAAAAAAATATGTAATCAACAATTTATACACACATAAGACCTCCTTTTAGTTTACAATTGTGCATTAGAGTTATGTGTGCACCATCTGCAGTGCGATTGTGCTTTACGGAGCACTGAAGTCAGTGCATGATTTTGTTTTTGGTGCACCGATAATGTTTTTTTTAACTTGAAATTTATGTTTCCATATATATATATATATATATATAGATATAGATATATATATATATAATTAATAAAAAAATGTCTTTTATGTATGAGGATGATGTATTTTATATGTCAATCAAATAGTAGAGACATCAGCAGAGGGAGACACAACAATTGGAAATACTTGGAAAATAATGAAAAAAAGCATACAACAATAGTATAAATGATGAAATAACATAAGTACATATCACTCTCCATTTTCATCACGTTGATTATCTTCCTCGACGCTTGGCATGATAACAATGTTGTTCTCAAAAACATGTTTTGATCTAGGGTCATGGCCTAATACGAACCACCAATCCCTATCTAACACATTTAGGTAAAAAAACACATGGCTACAGTGTATTGGGAAAACATAAGGCTCCCTATCTTCATGCCACAACTTTCTAGAGTTGATAGATAACAACCCACTATTGCGATATTCCTTTACATTATTCCTATCAAAGGTCTCCCACCACTTGCACCTAAAAATAACAAATTGGAATGAAGAGAAGTCCACTTGAATGATCTCTTGTACCTTTGTAATGTAACTGAATGTCCCCTCCATTAGGTTTTGATTGTGGTGCCTAGCATGACTATATTGGTAGAACTCAACTTCCACTCCACTGACTTGTGGAATGCATCCATCATCATCATCCTCCACGCAAAAGTGATGTCCATATGCCCACATAAATGGGAAGAAATGCACCTATAAAAAATGAAAAGATCACAATGTCATGTTTCTAATAACCCGAACATAATTAAAAATAGAATATATATATATATATATATATATATATATATATATATATATGTTACAATTCAAAGGTACAATATGAAGTTAAAAATGTACAAAAAGATATTATATTACTGCACCCAATCCCTATGTTTAGCACATCCTCTTCAACACGTAGGTAACAACCTGATCCAACGTATTTCTCTGACTTGATCAACAACCCAAATGTTAGGGCATGTTATTGACATATTTTATTTTAAATTATTAGGATGAGGCACACTTCTGCCATTCAACTGTTTCAATTATTTCCTTTCACTACCCCATTTCCTCCTCTTCTTTTCGTACAATGTAACCAATGGTTGTGTTACTTCCATATTATAATGAATGAATTTGTTAATGGATTTAATTTATGTTGGTTTGATTTCATCAACCAATTCATAAATTAAATCCATCAACACATTCATTCTACGTATGAGATCAAAATATGCATTAATATGAAGTTCAGTGTCAATAGTATTGTGTAGTAATTTGAAAAATGATAAGCCTGCACTTGCTCTTTATCATGTTCCACTTTCAATTCATTTCAAGAATCTCCCCTTCTCTTCTGTCTTCATCCCTTTCATCATCCCAAATCTTTGCACCCGGTGTGTTGTCAATATGCTTGATGTAGTCACTAGAATAATAGAAAGACTCATATGACATATACCCCTCTGCCATAGACCCCTCGGGTTTTTCTCTTTATGGAACAAAAAGTTTCAATTTCTTCATGTACCTCTTTAAGAAGAACATACAATGACAAGAAATGATGCCAGCTAATATAACCTCATATACTAGGTGAATTAGAAGATGAACCTTCAAGTCCATGAAACTTGTGGCAGTTCCTTCTCAAACATAAAAACAATCTCAGCTGTCTCTTGATGCAATTGTGGAATGTTAGCCATATGAATATCCTTTGATGTGATCCAACGAAAAAATGTAGATAATTTAGACATGGCACATCGTAATACAAAATATACCATTACATAAAAATAAAAATAAAAATAAAAAAATCATGTCTTTGACATACATACTCTTAGAAAGTTCAAATAGTCATGCGATTTCAACCCTAAAAAATGGTCATCCATAGTGAAGCAACGATGTAGTGAAGACACATATAAATAAGGCACCCTCACATTCATTATAAATTCATTTTCCAAAGAAATATCATCTTTCTTTAAAATCCATGGGACGTCACCTTATTTGAAAGAGCAAGAGGGGTTAGCCTCTCCTCTAATTTTTTGTCTTGACCAATGTTTCTTTTTAGTTTTTGAAGAAATAAGATCTCTCCTAATAGCTAATATGTCACTTTATTTTGATGATATGTGCATCCATAAAGAAGACGAAACATTTTTAAATATATGCATGGGATATAGTAAGTGGGAAATATTAAGATCCTCCCAATATGGGATCTCATAAAAGATAGATTTCCTTTTCATCCCAATGGGAAATTTCTCAACATAGGTGTCTAAAAAATCTGGATCATTGAACATAGGCTCCCCATTTGAATCAAACAATTTTGCAAACTCCTTCTTCTTCTCTATCTCATATGATCTAAGTCATCCAGTTGGTGTCATTATTGTAGGCCTTTGGGTTCTCTCCTGTTTACCATTGAAATCCAATGTTTCTCTTCTATAAGGGTGTTCTTCTGGAAAGAATACCATAGAGAAGTCATACAATGGCTTTCATAGGTGATCGAACCACCTAGCCTTCAGAGAAGGTCCACAACTTTTACATCCATGATACCCTTTTGTTACAATACTTACAAAATTATTGTATATTGGCTGGCACATTAGCGACGATGAAGATTTGAACAATTTCAATGAATTAAATTAATATGTGAAACAATATTGTTACTAAAAAAATCAATAAGAATGTAATTTACCAAAGAAAACTCCTAAGCCTCAATAATCATGTATGGTTTAGGAAAATACGATAATCATGTATGGTGTAAGAAAATATGCCATACAATGTAAAAATCCTCTCTATTTTGATGGGCCTTGATACATCGTTCACATGTATCCCTTCCCATAATTCCTTAAATTCATCTACCATTTATTGTAAGTAAACATCCATATTCTTCCCTTGTCTTCTACTAGGGACTATGAGAGCCAACATAAGTTGTTCATTCTTCATGGAAAACCATGGGGGATATTTTTATTGATCACTACTACATGCCAAATAGAATAGTTGGTGTTTTGGAGGCAATATGGTTTGACACCATCCATGGCTATACTGATTTGTAGACTTCGTACTTCATCCTTGAATTTTTCAGGTCATGTATCCTCTATATGCTTCATGGCTATTGAATTCATTAGGATTCACATAACTCCTAAATCACTTCTGGTGAGGCATTCCATCCCCACAACATAGATAATCCTTCGTAAAGAAAGAGTATTTGAATCCTTAGGATTATAGGCACGTGCCTCAATATATTGTGAGGAGGACCATGTGATATACCTTTTTTTTTTAATTATGGTACCTATCATGCCCACATTTCAGACATATCTCTTTATCTACATATTCTCCTCTAAATATAATACAATAATTCATACATGCATGATATGATATGTACTCAATACCCATCATTTTCAACAACTACTTTTCCTCTTCACAGATACCCGACAATACATTATCACTCAGAAGAAACTTATCTTCAAATATCCTATAGCTGGTAGGGAAATAATTGTAAAATGTCAATATTAAACATTCATAAATCAACCATTTTTAAATTTGATTGTGTGACAAAATGAAAGGAACTTGATTGATCATGCAAGTTAATTACCTCAATATTGTTGAGAAACATGCATTTGACATGCCAAACGTTTCTTTCACATTGCACAACAACCTCATTATCCCTAGCTAAGTATATTTTGACTTATCATTAGGTCCAAGGAGAGGGGTAGGGGAAGCAGATTTCAAGCTTTCTAATGAGGTATCGACGATATGAGAATCATCTCCTACCTCATTGTTTTAGAATGAATCTAACAACATTACCTCCATGGAAGTTGTATTCCATTAGTAATCATCCATACCAACCTCCATTTGATTGCCTCCATTGCCAACTTGTGATGAAGAACTACTATTGTTGAAGTCATTCCTAATATGTGAATCTGGACATAATGGGAATTGAATAGGTGTTTGATAAATCATTCTTTGTATGATTCCTCTCTGAGTCTTGCTCTTAATGCATCCTTCTATCAATTTGACGTTGTAGTGGGGTGCACTAGAAGATCATAGGTGGGTCACTCAGCATCACTAGAATCCTAATTTCAAAAAATATTGAACTTCGTTAGTAAAATATCAATGATATTAGTAAGCATGAAAATGCAATTAGTTTGTTGGAATTTCAATATATCAAAAAATTATTACCATTGTTGATCTAGGATTGTGGCTAGAAGATGCCATGTTCCAATTGCTAGGGTGAAAAGGTCGTCCATTTTCATCTACCAACTACTTGTGATATGTTGCTCCTGATATTAGCTTCTAACGTTTTTGAAACTAATATGGAGTAATATTTTCTACATATGAACGTGATTCAGAATCAGGATCTTGCAAATAATTTAGATGCATTTTAATTCAAATTGACATGAATTAAAAAAAAAATCAATTAGATAATCAAAATATATAAAAAAATTGAACTTACTCGAGATGGAAACGTAGAACTTTGCGAAGGACTTTGATCAACAATATGGAATGAGATGGAATTTGAAGAATTGGCATTTGATATTATTAAGACTTTGTCCCTGTATTTGAGAAAAATCATAAATAAAATTTTGTGTGAATATATAAAATTAATCTCAAAAATCATATAACCACAATCTGAATTTCAATATAGTTTTGAAACCATTTTTCAAGAACAAGAAAACTATAAGAGGAAAATCTATACTATGAACTACTGTAATTCATGTGGATGTGTCCCAAATGACAATTTGATATTAAAATTCCATTTTATGAGAAATTCGTATTTCAGATAGATTTTAAACCTTACTGGTGAACTAATCAAAATAAACTGCATTGGTCTATTTAAATAATAAGAGCATCGAGGCTTTTAAATAATACCCATACTAGTTTCAACATTCCAAAAAAAATAAGTTATCATATTAGTGCTCTTTCACATAAAAATGCACTGGTACGTTTAAATTAAAAAAAACAACACAAGTACACACATGTTTCCCGAATCTAGAAAATAAAAAAAATCAACCACCTTGATTCTTTTTTAAATATATATTGCACCATTTCATTAAAAAAGTAATCACACCATTTTGGGATTTCAAAAATGAAAAAAAAAATTGAATCATGTCGGTCCATTGAAAAATATGGTGGCCCAAAAATGCCGGTGCGCTTGACTATTGAATGCACCGATGTGTGGAGAAATTGAATTTAAGAATTTTTTATTTTTTTTTAATTAAAAAACAAGTGGAAATTGATTTACGAAATCTAATTTCATAAATTCTTTTAAATAGTAAGAAAATATTCACCATTTCATTATTTTACCCAAAATTTCAATGGAGTGATTTGCAAGAGAGATATACCAAGAGCATTCTACATCAACAATAGAACACTTTGAATTACTACAAGTATTTAGAAATCAGAAGCTAAAAGGTATGATGATTCATTCAAAAACCTACATGGTAAGTTTTAAACTTTATTGTTTATTTTACTAATAAAAAAATTTACATTTTATGTTAAGTTTTAATTAAAAGAGAGATCATTTGCAAGAGAAGATCAGATCAGGGCTGCAAAATAGTTTGGATCCATCGAAAGATCAAGAGTTGAAAGGTATGGTGATTCACTCAAAACTTTGGATAGCAATAATCTTAAATTTTATTGTTAAAATATTTTACAATTTGCGTTAGATTTATTCACAATTCAAAAAAATAAATGAAAAATTGTGTATAATAAAAAATTTTACTATAAATTTTACTAGTAAATATTTTTTATGATCTTTGTTCCTATTTAAATTTAATTAAAATTTAGAAAAAAAAAAAACAAAAAAATTCAATACTTATCATAAAACCTTGCCTTTTCTTACAAAATTTCACATTAGGGTTTAACTTTCTCTACCACTTCACAATTAGGGTTTTTCAATTTAGGCATTTTAGATTTAATGTGTTTGTGTAACTACTCTATATATGTCATTTGACATATAAAGTAGGAGAATCACTTATTAAATTAGATCCAAACCTTGTCGTCCCTCTTGATTCTTTTTAAACGGATATATGTTGTGTAGTGCGCCATTTGTAACATAACACATCGGTGCCACAGGAGTAATACAATGTACTGGTTAATTATAACACTTTTGATTTTGTCTAGTCTGTTCATTGTTACTCCCAGTGTAATATAATGCATTGACGCGCTTGTTCATAATAACACCATTAAATCATTGTGGTGTGCTAAGCCTTACGAATCACACCATCAACCCTCTCTAATTTTAAGAAACAACTATATGTTTCATGGTGTGACCTATATAACATAACGCACTGGAGATACCTAAGTAGCACAACACACCAGTATAATATAACACTTTGGATTTTGTCTAGTATTTTCATTGTTCCTAATAGCATCGTTAAATCAGTGCAGTACATTTAGCCTTACAAATCACACTGGCTTAAGCTAAACTTAATTTTAAAAATTAATTTTCCATGATGGTGCTGAATAATTAAAATCCTGATGTGTTTAATCTTATAAATGCACCGGTGAGTTTATTTAGATAAATGCACCAATTACGAGATCCTTTTTCTGAAATTTATTTAATTTATTTATAAAATATATCTAATGGCTTCTGTATTGAATGGTATAGATTTTATATTGATAGAAAATGTCTCAGAAGGTCTCAAGTAATAAAAATATTGATCGACATCATGACAACACAAAAAAATCAGAGAAGGCAAGTTCTTTGTAAATTCTTTACAAAATTAATATATTTGAACTATATGTAAGTTTAAATAATATGTATTAGCTCGTGTGTTTCATGAAGAGCCATAAAATGAAGAAGATCGATACGATTATTTCTAATCTAAGTGCAAAAGAGTGTACAAGGCCGATAAAAAATTTGCAGAATGATGAATTAGGTAAATGAAAAAAATCTATTCAATATAAGTTTTTTTTAAATTTTCATTAATAATATACTTAAGAATATTAGATAACATGTTTCGAACAATCTCTTAATTCATATATGTATAATGCTATACAAGGAGAAATAATGAAGGAATAGATCAATGTCGTTCTAAGAAAGAAAAATTATGGAACATGCAAATGACGATGAATTGGGCCTTAGCTCATCTATAGTGGCGTTGGAGGTTAATGAAAGGCGGAAACATTTTTATAGAACTATGAGGGATCTAGTGGAACAAATGTATAGATGTACTTTCCACTTACAATACAAAAATCAATGCAATGATTCTAAGAACAAAACTATATCTAAAATACAAGAAGTGTTTCGAAAGCAATGGTCAATGAGACATGTCAGACTTGCAATAGCAAAAGCATACAACAACAAAAGAAATCATTCAAATGGTAATATTCCTAATCGAATATAATTATTTTCTAGACTTATATATATATATATATATATATTATATATTATATATATATATATATATATATATATATTATATATATATATATTATATATATATTGACTACTAACCATTAATTTATTAATATCAATTTTTCTATATTTAGTTTTCATATATCATTATAAAAATAGTTTATTACTTCTTTCAAGAACATTATGAAAATCCAAAATGATCAATACCTTGATATACTAAACATGCCAATAGGAATGCCCAAAAAAGTGTATAAGGAGATGGTTAAAGAAACGCCATAATTGCATCACGGGAGGAGCCATCTCAACAAAATTGTGCTTCAAATGTATGTAATCATGATTGAATTTGTACATATAAAAAAAAAATTAGCGTTAAATATTAATTTTCAAGTATTTTAATTGAGAAAAGAAGACAAGATGAACTCATTTAATAGATAAAACAAGACGACAACGAAGAAAAGGGTTGATTTCAAAGCTTATGAGTAATTATTAATATTTCCTTATAACAACTCAAGGTTTAATTTTTGAATTTTAAGTTGTTATATAGCAACCATACTTGATGTCTTTAAATAGGCGCTAACATATAAAGAGGAGCCATCAGAAGAATTGATTGACATTGGGTTAAATAACGGTTGTTGAGTATATATTAGAATATCAAAAAATAATTATGGAATTTGTAAATATCTATGTTGTTTTTCTTCTCTGAGTTTATAATTAATAGAAAAAAAATCCTTTATATTAAATATATGATTTATAATGTGGTTTAAAAGATACAGGAAACAAAGTATGGATATACACCAGCAGAAAACTTGTTGCAACAAGGCATGAGACTTGGTTTTGAAACCATTTGCAAAATTTATGAGTCACTTCTTATTATGGTACTGTTGTAGCGGCTACAACCACCCTCCAAAATTTTAGCCTACACCCAATTTCAAAGCCTCCCTTGAAATTTTCACTTGATGACTACACATACTCGGGTTCACTCCATGAGCTCGCATGAGTCTTTGCATTCACCTTTCTTGTTCATTTAACCAAGCCTTGCATGTTGATGTGAAAATCATGCTTGTGACCATGTTCTGGTTATGCTCCAAAGCCTTCTTTTCGTGTGTACTTGTTGTGTTCACTATGAAATCATTTGTCACACTCACACATGAAGTTACATTCGCTGTCACATAGGCATCATCGCAGTCGCATGATCAATCACAAGTGTCGCACTTGTCACCTACACCTTCGGCCAGTCATGTTGTACATATGTGCCTGGATGGTTCGAGTCATCTCGCCGTCGAGTCATGTAGGTGTGTGTTGCAAGATCACATATGCATCTCTCACTCATGCACACACTTTTTCATTTTAATGAATTTATGATGACCGAACTCCCCTTTGATAGCTAGACCATCACCCTGCCATCGACTCAATCGACTATCACCTAGAACAATGTTGAAGCACCAATTAAGTCATTTCAAGCTGCAATACCTGCAAGCAATTCAATTAGTCTCCATGTTCGTCAACCAAAGAGTTTGATTCGGTAGCCACGCCAAGACTGACTCCCCTGAAAAATTGCACAGAGGATGCAAGAATTGCCTACTCTGCTGACTGAGAAAATTGCATTGATAGGCTGGACAGACACCCACTACTCGTCCCTATCTCTCTCAGAAAATTGCATAATTTTTCCAGCGAGCCCTCCTAGCATTTGATCGACTGCGCATCTAGAAAATTACGTAGTTTTCATGAGCAGGCCCTCTGCTGCCCAACAATCTGCTAAGCTCAGAAATTATACAGAGATGATTAGCAGGCCAACCTCCCAACATTAGTGCAATTTCCCTTGCCAGCAGCTCCTAGTAGCAGACTACCAGTCCCCTCCAGGAATTGTGAGTTTCTGCTGCCAAGCTCCTAGCAGCTGACTGCCAGTTCCTCTTAGGAATTGTGCATTTTCTACTGCCAGTGACCCAGCAGCCAGCTGCGAGTTCCCTCCAAAAATTGCATATTTTTGGCTACCAAGCTCCCAACCGGTTCCTCCAAAAAATTACACAATCTTGCTGCCAAGTCTCGTTGCCGTTCATTTTGAAAACTGTGCAGATTTTTCCTCCCCAGCCTCCCTACAACCCTAACTATTCCCCTAAAAATCTTTGTAGTTTTGTCCTCTAGTTGGACTAGACCTTGCAGATAGTCACTGTCGATTTTGATTTCCCATTTCCATCACCCAGTGACTCTTGTATAGTTTTCATCAATAGTGCCGGGGGCCTCTATCCCACCTCATAACTTTCTCACCTCTTGTAGTCACCTACATCCAAAATGATCATGTATCATGGTAGACTAGGAGGTTTTTTGACTTGATATCATCTCATCATGAGTGACTGTATGAATAGGTACACAAAAAAACATGGTGCGATGAAAAACGCGATGAATGCAAGGGAGCACATGCAAAGGGATAAGTTCACCAATGAACGAACGAACGATGCATTGAAAGAGATGTTCTCGCAAAACGGAGATCATGAAAAGATTTTTTCATGGATGGATGAATGAGAAAACATGAAAGATGTGCTCATGGATAGATGAATGAATGAACATGCACCTTTCACGAATATATGAACCTATGAGGCATTCCAACATACAAGCAAGGAGAAACGTGCAAAAGAAACATCAAGAAAACCAATGACCATCGAAGAATCCCCACGCTTTCCCATGCGGAGGTGAAGTTGTGACACACCATGAAGACATCCATCACCCAACAGCATTGTAGCTTGACATGCACACTAGTAGCAACATGAATGTACTAGCATTGTCATGTTGAGGCATGTCATGAGTCATGTCATCCACATATCTATTGTGGGCCATACTGTCTATCAATGTAATGTAACATGGAAATTCAAGGGACCCACTTGTTGTACAAAGAGCCATGTAAAGTTGAAGATTCATGGAAGTCAAATAGTCATGAGGGTAGTCAAACAACCACAAGGGTTAGTTTCACCCTTGGCTATAAATACCCCCTCATTTGTACATGCAAAGGAATTTTCACCTGAACTCCTCCCACATAGCCAAGAGAGTCTGTAATATTTTCTTTGAGGAGTAAGTAGTGGCTCCAATGCCCCTCACATAGGGTTAGTGATGAATGGTGTAAAAATGTGTCTTGGAGATTTTTCTAAATTCAGAAGCCTGCTAATAGGCTAGAACATTTTCACACATGTATTGTAACTGTTGTAAGAGTAATCTTTAACACTTGTGATGCATGTTGCTTTAAAATGTGTTTCACATTTGAACTATTTCACTTGTTGTAATACATAATATATTAATGAAAATGTGTTGTATATGTTGTTAGCATTGTCTCACCAATGTAGACTACTCTCCTAGGCATCACGTAGACCTTTCACATAAAACTTGTTGTAAACAACCGTTGCACTCATGTGGACTATTTTGTTGAGTGTTATATGTGTTATCTTCCCTTGTGTGTTTTGATTGTTGCATTCATGTGGACTATTCTATTGGAAAATGTGCATGTCCTATTGTGTTGTGTTCTTAGTAGCGTTGGTACTACTCCCAACCGAACTAGGATTCACTCTCACCCTCTCCCTTGATAATGAAAGAACCATTGGCACAAGTGAAACTTACACTCACCAGGCACGTGAACCTCACTTCTCAAAGACAAAGCATACCACTATCTTGTGCTAACAAGCAAAATTTGCGGCAAATCCTTAAGATAATGGCAACTAGGCCATCATACCGAATGGGACTCCCACACCAAATGGTGTGAGATCTAGGTGGGACTTGATACCGGGGTGATCCCCTGAATTTTGGTGGGTCTAGCACCGTTAACATTTATGGTGCTAGAAGGAGGGCATCTAGTTGTATATGGTTGAACATCCTCTCACACTCATTCATCAACCATCTGGTCAAGGCAGTAATTCACACTCCCTCTCATCTACACGTGACTCTACAGTTGGTTACTCCTCACCTCCCAAGATTGAACATGAGATTCTGTATCATCAACTTCGCTCCGTCCATCCAATCACTCTCCAGTTTGTAAAAGTAGTTAGATGAATCGTAGGCATACAACATCTTCGATATGTGTCAAGAAAGCCAAAATCCACTCCTACGAATTTGTTGTATCATTGGTGGAAGAAGCAGTCCTTGTGACACTTGGAGTTCTTGCAAAAGCTATTGAAGACGGAGAGGAACCTCCGGTCTTCCAGCAAGATGAAAAAGAAACTCTTGTGATCTTGATATAAGACTCTGGTACATGAGGCAAAGGGGAAGGTAGGGGATGAGGTAAACGCAAAGACGAACCAATGGACTCAGAGCCCGAACCATCATATTCTGAAAGAGAGGTGGAGGATGAAGAAGAATAAGAGATGGCTGACCCAAATCTGGGATGGATGTATTAGGGATGCTTGGCTCTCCCATATTTTCTATACAAAATGCTGAAGTGAGCGAAGATGATGAACATGAAGTTTAACCCTAACAACACGGTGAAGGAGGAAGATCACTTGGATAACTTCTACCTGCAGCAACATACCCTTGATGTACGGTATGACGATGTAGCATGTATATTATTTTCATGTACCTTGGAAGGTCACACTGCTTCATGGTATCACAACCTTCTATTGAACTCTATAAATAACTAGGGGGCATTCAAACACATGTTCCTTGAAACGTTTGCTGATGACATGACCCCAACCTTGCTACTCAAAGAATTAGGAAGCATGAAGATGGATGGAAAACAAAAAGTAAAAGACTTCAATTAGAGCTTTGCACGCATATTGAACAAGTTTGCAGTGGACACTAAACCTCATGACTCCATCATCGTTGAGCACTACACATCTGCACTGTCGACCAACATTGCACAATTTTTTAAATGAGCTTTGAAACCAAAACTCTTAGAAAGCTATGAAGAGGTTATCACTGTTGAAAAATACTTGCACATAATTGGAGTCATTAAGGATGATGAACTAGTAAATGATTCCAAAGATGAAAACAGTAAGTCCAAAGTGATAGTGAGAAAGGGTAGAGATAAGGAAGAAACTAATATTGAAACCCTCACTCGCCTCATCGAGAACTTGGCCATGTAATTGTTCAAGCTCAAACAACGGAACACAGACACATCAACAAGTAGTCATTCACCTAGGTAGAGGCAGGTAAGTAGTTCATCAATCAACAACCAGTTCGCTCTAAAAACTGCGTAGAAATTTGTGTTCCAGGTCAAGAAATGTGCAGATCCTAAGTTCTTCTCATTCCACAAAGAACATCACCTCGAGAAATCTTTTTTACACTGGAAGTGGGTTGCAATATCTGTATGCAATCATACACTCGATGCAGAAATGGTATGCAGGAGCAACTGAAAGGCACTGATGATGACAAAGAGGTTGCGCTTGATGAACCATCAAGTTCTGTGCATGTGGTGAATGGGTATTAGTGATCACAAGAAATGTTGAAGATGAATTACGAGAAGCATCCCCAAAAGAAGAATGATCGTTGATATCTTAGGAGTGAAGGGGCTGCCCTTACACTTTGGGAAGCACAAGGAAAATGAGACTGCTGATGAGGAAGGCTGATCCACTGGCCGGCCCAAAGAAGAAAACACAAAATAAGTCTGGGAAGATAGCAACAGACAAGAATACATGCAGAAAAATATAGAACACTTCGCCAGATGACACAATCATTCATTCTGCCCTGGACACCTCGGTGAATCTACTGCCTCTAGACTACAACATTATTGATGACATGAAGAAAAATTGAGCAAACATCAGTTTGTTCAAGTTAGCTAAGATCCAAAGTTAGCGAGACATCTTATTGTGTGCATTGGGACATATAGCAATGGATACCGTAGCCTCTTCCAGCAAGGGAGAAATCATACCTCCAAGATCACTTTCTACTATGCTCAACATGCTCTATATGGAAGAAAAAAGCTCAGGTTGCCCCCTATTCCTGCTATCCTTTGAAATATTTAACTACAATGTTCACAATTTCTTGGTTGATTCTAGCACGAAAACCGATGTCATGCCACTCTCCATTGTAAATAAGATCAATGCACAATGGAGCAAAACATCCATGCAAATCATCCACCTTGATCAAGCATTAGTACCAGCCATTCATGAATTGCAAGATGTGATCATTTGACTATCTCATGACAGTTAAGTCCACCAATGCATCAACATAGTTGTTGTGTACATACTAGAAGCATACAGTCTACTACTTAATAGAGACTGGTCCAACAAGCTGGAAAAATATTTTGCTACAGACTCGTCTCACATATGGCTTCCTTATAAAAGCAAATGCAACAAGATCTGGTTATTATCTGAGAGGTATATGAAACATAATGTCACTCCCCTTTACCATGATAATGGATTGTTGGCCTTCACAAAACTCATGTTTGGAAACTGCCTCCTAGAAATAACATTGGGGCGATATCCTACATGACTAGCTCCAACCCCACCAGACATGCAGTTCGGATTCCTTCCTTGCCCAACTGATGGTGATGAAACTTGTGCAGTACATTGTGCCAATAGTAGTAGTAGTATAAATAGTAGCAGCAATAGTATTAGCATGCCAGATGGTTTGTGTACAGACAAGCTGTGGGCAACGGATTTTGACGAATCAAAGACACATGATGGTGCAAGGACTAAGTGTATCTTAGTCACCCAAAATAATAGAAAATGCATGACTTCAAGCTGCTTGAAGTTCAAGTGCACAAATAACATTGTTGAGTATGAAGCACTCCTGTTGAGCTTAGAAAGGACCATCAGCCTCAACGTGACCACACTCAAAGTGATACTACACCTTGTGGACAATGTTGATGCTTTCAAGGACATAACAACCGATGAAGCTAAGCATGAGCAGCCCCTAAAAACTAGAGTTTGGGTAAGAAAGGGAACCCCACCCCCAATGGTGTGATTTCCCTCAATGATTTAGAGAACTTCTATCAAGGTCCAGGAAATAGCAAAACCCATAGGTCCACCACTACAAATAAACAGAGCCACCTAGGAACGAATCATGATCCGAACATGGCCAGTCTCGGTACAAACTACACACCGTATCAGCGACAAGTCTTTGACCGCTTGATCAAACAGTACCAGGATGTGTCTACATGGGAAGATGATGACCTAAGGATACACTAAATGTGAGCAATCCAACACGGGATTCCAGGTAAAGGATGAGCCAATCCATCGCATCAAAGGCTAGGTAAAACACATATGTTGTTTGAACTCCTTATACAGAAAAAATTGACTAAGATTTTGGATGGTTGGATTACTTGCAAAGTTTGTCATCATACTTGGGTTTCTAATTTAAACTTCGCAAATAAGAAACCCAGGGAAATCCACTTATGCATTGATTTCAGGAACTTAAACCACTCCAAGAATAAAAACAACTACCTGTACCATGATCTGAGCCTATGTTGCATGCAGTATCTAAAGCAGTGGTGTCATTTTCACTTAAAGTTCCTTTGGAATACCACCAGGTTCTGGTAGCGAAACCCGATGGACTTATATTGGTCCACGAGAAACTTGGCACACACACATGTCATCTGTAATCACTTGAAGGGAGGGTTGAAAACATTCCTATGAACAACCAATATCTTAAGCTTTACTTCCAATAGGTCAGGCTACACCCCATGCCATGTACATAGTCTACTTCCTGCTTTTTATTTTCATCTTCTTTTCTTTTCTTACTATCTTTGTTTTCACTTTGTTTGTTCTGTTTGCTATTTTTTTTTACTTTCATTTTGTTTGATTGATATATTACTATTTTTTTCTAGAATTAAGTGCTACCAACTACTATGTTTTGGCTTTTGAATAGAGCATGTGGCTGAAATATGAAGAGACTTGTTACATTGCAACACTTGTCCAATATTGTGTCTATCTTCTTTGTGCTTGGTTATAACCTTCAGCCAATGAAGTATTGGCGGAAAATATGAACCGTCTACAAGGGAAGTTTTGGTCCAACCATGAACCTGTGTTCACACTGGGAAGCCCATGATTGCACTCAACCTTCTGCTCCATGTGTTCAAGCTTATTCAACTAGTAGAAATGGAGAAGGGGAAAATAAAAACGAGAAAACGAATGTCATAGGTCATATGTGATTCTCTAAAGGAACAAATTCTTATACTCTCAATAAGTTAGGATCCCTCTTCCACCCAAAAAATAAAAAAGTGCTTATGCACAATCCTCTTGAAAAATACAGAGGCAAAAGTAGAGAAAGGCTTCCCGCATAGAGAGGTGAAGAATGCAACTCTGCCAAGGTACTGACTAGGCTCGCTAGAAGTGGAACAATGTATGTGTTCTTGCGTGACTCCAATAGGGTACTATCTAGGCATGTTAGCAGTAGAGAAACACCAGAGATGAAAACTTATACTTTGAAAATATTCAACTCGCAAGCTAAACTACCCTTCATGAATTCAAATCACTGTGATCAAGTTGAACTTTTGATTGTGTTTGACCAAGTTGGAAAAAGGTAAACCATGTATGCCATGGGGTAAATGGGGAAGATGAAGTAACCCACACAATGATTCAATACTCCCTGAAAGACCAAGGCCCTGTGCTATTAATGAACCAAAACAAAGAAGCTAGAATTCTAACAGTGCGTTGCCAAGTGCTATAGCCGCTAGAAACACCCTCCAAAATTTTGGCCTGCACCTAATTTCGAAGCCTCGCTTGACAGTTTCACTTGATGATTGCACACACTTGAGTTCACTCCATGAGCTCACGTGATTCCCTGAATTCACCTTGCTTGTTCATTTCACCAAGTCTTTCATGTTGATGTCAAAGTCATGCTTGCGACTATGTTCTAGTTATGATCCAAAGCCTTCGCTTCATGTGTACTTGTTGTGTTCACTATGAAATCATCTATCACACTCACACATAGAGTCACATTCACTATCACACAAGTGTCATCATGCTCAACCAACGAACAATCACAAGTGTCACACTTATCACCTTCACCATCAGTCATTCATGTTGTACATATGTGTCTAGATGGTTCGAGTCTTCGATTCATTAAGTCATGCAGATGTGTTACAAGATCACATACACATCTCTCACTCATGCACACACTTAGTAATTTTGCTAAATGTTTTACGATCGGACTCCCCTTTGATAGCTAGACCATCACCCCACCATAAACGCAATCAAATATCACCCATAACAGAGCAGAAGCACCAAGCAAGTCATTTCAAGTCGCTCTTCTCGCAAACAAATCAATCAGTCTCCATGCTAGTCAACTGGAGAGTTTGACCTATCAGCCACCTCGAGACTAACTCCTATGAAAATATATGAAGGGATTGCAATCATTGTCTACTTCGCTGACTGAGAAAATTTTGAAGATAGTTCGGACAGACACTGACTTCCCATCCCTATCTCTCTCAAGCAATTACACAATTTTTCCATCCAAACCTGCCAGCAGTCGAGCGACTCCAGAAAATTGAGCAGTTTTCATGAGCAGACCCTCTACTTCTTAGCAGTTCACTCAGCTCAGAAATTGTATTGAGATGATCAGCAGGCTAGCCTCCCAGCATCAGTACAATTTACCTAGCTAGTAGCTCCAAGTAGCAGATTGTGAATCCCCTCTAGGAATTGTGTAGTTTCTGTTGCCAAGCTCCTGGCAACTAATTGCTAGTTCCTCTAAGGAATTGCGTAGATTCTGCTACTAGTGACCTAGCAGCTAGCTTCCAGTTCCCTCTAGGAATTGCATAGTTTTGGTTGCCAAGATCCCGATCAGTTCCTCCAAAAAATTGTGCAGTTTTGCTGCCAAGCTCGTTCTAGAAACATTGCAAAATTTTTCTGCCCAACCTTCCTATAGCCCAGATTGTTCCCCTAAAAAGTTGCATAGTTTTGTCTTGCAACTAGGCCAAAACTCATGGATAATCATTATCGATCTGTAATTCCCATCTCCGTCACCTAGTGACTCTTCAAAAATTTTCATCAGTAGTGCCTGGATCCTCCATCCCACTTTGCAACCTTCTCACCTCTTCCAGTCACCTGCATATGAAATGTTGATGTATCATGGTAGAATAGAAGGTTTTTTGACTTGATGTCATCTCATCATGAGTGACTCTAGGAATAGGTACACAAACAAACATGGCACAACAACAAACATGATGAATGAAGGGGAGCACATGCAAAGGGACATGTTCACCAATAGATGAAGAAATGATGCATGCAAAGAGATATGCTCATGAACCGGTGATCATGCAAAGATCTGTTTGTAGAAAGACGATGAGCAAACATGAAATATGTGCTCATGAATGGATGAATGAATGAACATGCACCTTTCGCGAACAAACGAAGCTGTGAGGCCTTCCAACATACAAGCAAGGAGCAACATACAAAATCATGTTAAAATTGGAAACTAGGGAAAAACTTCATGTGGGTCATCTTATTCATGGCTAATAATATTTTTATTAGATTCCTCTCATCGAGAGGTGTAGTATTGATATAAATATCATTCGATTCTGATAAGTGTTCATGGAGATATGAATTTATTTTGATTATGGAATTATTATCAAGCTGGCCTACAACTCTTGTAGGCTCAGAAACCCAATAGTCACATCTATTCAAACACCAATTTTATGTATAAATACAAGAGGTATTTTCCTCATTTGGAATCACACATCTCATCACATCTGTCTCTCTCTACAACACAGAAAAGAGTCTCTTCTCTACTACGTAGAAAAGGGTCTCTCTCTCACACATGCGAAGCTGGAAGTTGTTGAAACTAAAGCTGCAATTGCAGATCTAAAATTTGACCAGTGTGGAACATCAAGCCTCCTCTTTTGATCTGCGTTGTAATTTCATTTGAATCTCCTCTGAAGGTTGCAACTTTTTGCGGTGGAACCAAGTCAATCTGACGGACGATTTGCGAGATATCGACTGCCCTAGTTTAAAGGACGCTGCTGAAACTGAAGCTATAACTATAGATCCAAAGTTTTACCAACGTGGACCATCAAACCTCCTCATCTAAACTACAACGTAGGTTCATCTGAACCTCCTCTGAAGACTGCAACTTTTGGTGGTGGAATCAAGTCAATCGGATGGACAGTTTGCAAGATATCGACTGCCCTAGTTTGAAGGAAGTTGCTAAAATTGAAGCTACAACTATAGATCCAAATTTTGACCAGCGTGGACCATAAAATAAATTCTTCTAAACTGTGTTGTAGGTTCATCTTAACCTCCTCTAAATGAAACAACCTTTGGTGGTGTAGTCAAGATGATCTGATGGTCAGTTTGTGAGATATCGACTACCCTAGTTTTGATGATGAAGTTGCTAATGCTGATGTTGTTGATATAGGGTTTGCTACTACTAATATAAATTAGAGATATTGTACTATTTCTCTCTGTTGAATTATTGAAGATAAAAGAAGATTTGACCAAAGGGTTTTCCCACACATTGTGGGGTTTGTCCCTGGCTAGCTGCCACATCTTGTGTCTCTTGCCTTGGCTTGTTTTCTGTCAATTGTTTAATGCTCTATCTGTACTTTACTTTATGCACATGTGATTGCTAATCTGTGGAATATAATAAGAAAAAGAAGTAAACTATTATAAGCATAGAACATACCATAAATTAACATGGGATGAGAGTTGAGGTGAATACAAAGCCTGAGCAAGAGCAAGAGCAATCACCGAAGAGAAGATTGGCATGGCTATCCTAAAAGAACTATGGGGTCCTCAACACTCTTCTGTATCAAAAGATGGCATTCGTATTGATCTAGCACGTGTAGAAGCGATTCAGCAAATTGATCTTCCCCAGAACATGAAGGAGATCCAATCTTTTAATGGTAAGATGAATATTTTACGCCGCTTTGTTCCTAATCTTGCTGAACACCTAAGGGAGATTACAAACATGCTTAAGAAAGACAACCAAGTGAAGTGGAGAGAAGAGGCTGTAAAATCTTTCAACTTAGTCAAATTGACTCCTTCTTCGGCTCTGGTTCTAATCAGCTTGGACTACATTGAGGATTTTGTATTGTTTTCTTTTGCTTCGTAGCATACAATGGCAGTTGTATTAATGCAGAAAAGTGAGGAGTACGAAAGACCAATTGCTTTTTTCAGCCACACTATAAGAGATGCAGCTTTGAAGTACAACATCATTGAAAAGTAGGCCCTTGCACTTGTCAAAGTATTGAAAGATTTTCGGGTATATGTTTTGCATTCTCATACTTTGGCTTATGTTCCTAACGCTGGTGTCAAGGATGTTTTAGTGCAGACCGATCCAAAAGGAAGAAGAGGCAAGTGGATTGCCGCTTTGTTGGAGTACGAAGTGGAGATAAAGCCCACCAAGCTTGTTAAAGGGCAGGGATTGGAAAAGTTAATGGCTGAATCCAACTTGCACGCCTTAGACATAAATCTAATCGCTGCTATGTCTGATGAGAATGAGGAAGGTTCTTCAATTCAGGTATCTGAAATGTTTGTTCTTTCCCCATGGTATTCAGATATCATATATGTGCTGCAAAATTTGTCACCACCTCCCGATATGACTAGAAACAAAAGTAGAACTCTCAAATTAAAAGCTGCTAAGTTTTGCATTCTAAATTCTGCACTTTATTGGAAAGATCCCAGTGGTGTTCTGTTGAATTATTTGGTGGAAGAAGAAGCAAAGAAGTTCATGGAAGATTTCCACAAAGGAGATTGTGGCAGTCACCTTTTTTGAAAAACAACAGCAAATAAAATTCTGAGAGAGGGATACTATTGGCCGACATTGTTTGCTGATGTATATAAGGTGGTCAAGAGCTATCATAAATGTTAGATTTTTGAAGGAAGGCAGAAATTACAACCTTTTCCGCTTAAACCCATTGAGGTGAGTGCCCCTTTTCAGCAGTGGGGGTTGGATTTCATTGGTGAAATTCATCCCGCTTCTTCTGGTCAGCATCGATGGATTCTCACAGAAACAGATTATTTCATGAAATGGATTGAAGCAATTCCCACCAGAGAAGCTACGGATGTGGTAATTATTTCATTCCTTGAGAATAACATCTTGTCTCGTTTTGGTTGCCCGAATAAGTTGATCACTAACAACACAATAGCTTTAAAATAAAAAAGGATTATTGAGTTGTGTAACAAGTATAAAATCATTTTGGGCCTCTCAACCGCCTATCATCCACAAGGAAATTGTTTGGCGAAGCCTTCTAATAAATATTTAGTCAACATCATTAAGAAGCTACTGGAAATTAACAAGAAGAGTTGGCATAAGAAGTTGGTCAATTCACTCTGGGCAAATCGGGTCAGCCAAAAGAAATCCATTGGTATGTCTCCCTTTGAGCTTGTTTCTGGAGTTGATACAGTGTTTCCTACCTCTCTAGTAGCTCCAGTAGTCAAACTTCTTCAAGAGGCCGGCAGTGAGGATGATCCTTTGCAGCGAAGGCTAAATCAAATGGTCCACCTACAACAAACAAGAGAAGAGGTCTTCCAAAACACATCCAAGTTGCAGGAGAAGATCAAGAAAATCTATGACAAAAAAGCGAAGGCGGACAAATTCCAATTGGAGGAAGTGGTGCTGAAATGGGATGCAAGGAATGAGGAAAAGGGTAAGCACGGTAAGTTTGAAAATCTCTGGAAAGGTCCCTTCAAAATTGCTGCATATCATGGTCAGAATGCTTTTCTTCTAAAGGAGATGAATGGAGAAGAATATCCTGGAGGGCCGGTCAATGGTCAGCTGCTCAAGAGGTATCATTTTTGAGTTGTTTCTTCTATCTACATTGTCATTGTACATACCGTTTTAATTTTAGTTTCATTGCAAGAGTGTACTGGGATCTTTTCTTCAGTCTGGGGCCCAAAGTGAAGGCTATAATTCTGAAGAAAGATTTTTAGTTTTGGGTTCAGTTTGTCGAGTCAGTTTTTCAGTCATTTTGATTTCATAATTGAGTCAGTTTGATTCATTTTGAGTCAATAAATGAGTCAAGAGTCTTGTGTTAAAATAATGTACTCTATAGCCCAATGGACGAAGGCACTGTCTAGCTTTCCCAAAGATTTGCTGTCCTTGGCACCTCCAAGGAGCTACCATCCCCATTGGAGCCAATGTTAGAGTCAGTCTTTACATCCCTCTATTAGAGATCATTTCTCTTTATTGCATTTCATTTTTAGGTGTCTCGCTCGCTTCACTCAGTTGCATTTTGCTAGGGGCATGCCATAATATGAGGAAAGGGGATGTTCATTCATTACCCCTCATGCCTTGCACTGCTGGCTCAGGTCCATTCATCGAAATCAAGTTTTTGAGTCACTTCCAACCCTGTTTTAGTCTTTTGATCAGCAAGATTCATTTCAGTCACTAGGTCTAGGGTTTCACAAGTTGTGTCTTCAAGCTATCCAATAAAGCCAACATGCCAGAGGGAGGTTCTTAATAAGTTTTCATTTCAAAGATTTTCATCATCATATGGATGGATTATGACTTTTCTTCAAAACTCTGTTTTGAAGAAAATTCGACATTTCGTGTTTTGTAATAATTTTCATAAAAAAATTCCGTTGTTAAATTCTTCAGGCGCAACCCTGGTCTCCTTTGACAAATTCCATGCCAGCTATCCATGCAAAAAATTTCCAAGAATTTCATCATTTCGGTCAAAAATAAAAAAGGAAATTTAAAAACAGAGTTGTATTAAAATGGAAAAAGTGCCAATGCCAAAACATTACAAATTGGGTTTTGAAGAAAAAAAAATCAAATCCATGTCTTTATAAAGAGTTTTTCCATGAGGATCAATGTCATTTGCATATCAGATCAAAGAGAAGCAATTGAAAGTGAATTGGGTGAGTAAGTGCATAATTTGGGTGAAGTTGGATCAAACTGGGCCGGCGCGGTGCATAGAGCAGGCGGTGCAGCGCACTGGGGAGGGGCGGCGCATTGGGAACGAAAGCACAGTGTAAAAGTACATAGGTGCGGCGCACTGGGATGACGTGATGCATTCGGTATGCGGCGGGGCGCATACACCTGAAAGCCCAAAATTGCTTAAAATTTCTCCAAATTGTCCATACCTAGCGTGGGTTTCCCCAGTAGAGCCTTCTTCTAGATGTTGCATCAAATTTTGTGATAATTTATGGTGGTTTATGGGTGATAACAGTTGAAAACAAAGATCTTAAACCCTACCTCTAAAACACCTAAAAGAACTTGCTGTTAGGGTTTCAAAATTATTGGTTTGCTACCAAAGTTACTCCTCCATTCCATTTCTCCCTTCTTTCCATCATTCCCTTCTCCCTTATTGCATGTCTCCTTGATCTCATGCTTCCCTATACCCAAAGAATCACTAAACGCCTATCCCCAATTCCCTTCCACACATTGCCAAATGTAAAAGACCCCAAAACCCTACCCTATACAAAATTCCTAAACCCTCCTAGACAAATTTGTCCCAAAAATCCCTAATCCCCCTACTATTTTCCCCCTTCCTAACAGTCCCTTGTTGCATTTTTCCCTTTGGTGGCAGATTTCAATCACATCACAAAAAGAGCAGTACAACACATTTTTATCACCTGCATCTATTTCTCCAAGGCAATTTGTATAGCGACAGTAATGTCATCCAGTCATTAATCTGATTATGAAGTGGAGACTCAAAGTGACTCACCCATGGAGGGACACGCACCCCGGAGGCCTCATAAAGGTGGCATACATGTTAGAGAAGAGCCAAACACCCTTACAGAATTGCAGGCTTGTCCTCTTGCCATCTCTTGTTTCCAGTTTCAGTCATGTTATGAATTTTGTGAAAAGGTTGCTACTGTTCAAGTCCGTCAGGAGTTGGCTCGCTTATTTGTATTACATTTACATGGTCATCGAGTGACTTTGGCTGGTGTCACTTTCAAACTTACACCAGATTCTATCTCATTGGCAACTGGCATACCTAACGTTGAAGAACCATGGAACAAGAGGCAGAAGATTGACCGACAACATTATGAGCCATATATTAAACCCGATTTCTTGAGGCAGCTAAAGAGAGTGTTCCCATTCTGATATCTCAAAGATGAATATGCTCCATTAATTAAATTAATCATGAAGTATTTCAGCTGTGAAGGTCGCTTCTCCTGATTATATGCTTATCACATCAGGTTTCTCATGCATTTGACCCAGGTACGGATGATGAACATCCAATATTTCATATGCCAAAACATAGAGAGGATGACCGCCCTTGTGCAGCATAAGACCCTTGACCAACAATTCAACAGTATTTTCAATTTTTCTTTCATCAAGATTTATGTGGTGCATGAGCTTGGATTACAAGGAATCACTTGGGATGATTTCATCTCTCGTGAATTTTTCAGAGCTTCACAGGGACCTTCAGAGGTTGGGCATTAGACTGGTGGACCTTCTCATCAGCAAGAAGACCATGATCCACACACTGCTACTATACGGGTCTTCATTACATATCAAAAGTGCACGAGGCAGTTATTTGCAACAGCAAAGTGAGTGTTATCTCCACGCGGGGTGGAAGGGGCCTCACTTCCAACATCAGCATCATAGGTACAGGATAGAGGCAAAAGGCCAATGTAGGATGAGGGGCCTTTCGGTGAGTGAGAGACTGATTTCATTTTCGTTCGGGATGATGTTACCGACATGGGCTCTCAAAATGCACATCTTAGGGAGATCATCCAGGAACAGCAGATAGAGATCACAGCCTTTTCCCTTGACATGGAGAGGGCTAAGTGGACTATGAAATACTTGGAGCAAAGGAACAAACAACTTGACGATTAGTAGGCAATCATGGAGTTGCAAAACATCCGCGAGAATCGCCAAGCTGCCCAAAGGCGGAGGATTGAGCTCACTTCATTGGAGCAAGAGATTAATGATGATCATGAGTCTTGGCTCGAGAGAATCAACATCCACCTAGAGAGACTGTTAGAAAAGGCCGACAGGGACAAAGCATTATTGAGACACATGGCTTTCCATTACAAGACGTGCAATATGAGTGCCAAGGCACGAATAAGAAACCTAAAGGCAAAATTGAAGAAGGCAATAAAGAAGAGAAAGAGGCAAAAGGAGCATGATCGCCTTCGGATATTGGATGAAGCTTCTTTAGCCTAGCATGACACTTGATAGAGAAATTACAACCCAAATTTCAAGAAATTTGGAGCAATTTTTGTATTTTTGAAAGTTTTTACACTGAAGAATAGGTTTTGCTTCCCTATGCGCTGCGCCACGTGGCGCTCGCTTTTTCTAGAGGGCTCCAAATGGAAAAAACTTTATATTTTTGGATTTGGCATGCAAAATCATGACTACTGGTGCATGGCCAAGAAGTTTGGGCAAGTTTTGAGTCAACAAGAGGTAAAAAACACTCAAACAATGACCTCACTGCCCCTATTTTGACACACAAGAAATAGTTTTGGGAGATTGAAGTTTTGGAGGGGCAAATAGACACCCAATTGAAAAGTTCCACTTGGGTTGGAAAGTAGATAGGCAGGGCTTTCCAATAAGCTATCTTGGGCTCAATTTGGACTTCGGGAAGTGCATCAAATTTAGCTCCAAACTGGCATGATGCATATAGGATTTGGTGCGACGCATAGAGGATTTTTGCCCAATTTTTCACCCTCCAGCTCAAAAATTCAGCCAGTTTGACTAGTTTTGCTTTGTGATGTAATTATTGACCTATCTTGATGTAATTGAAGGATCATGGTATAATATTGGGATATTTTTACTTGTTATAGAGGATTCATTCATTAAAAAGTGAAAATTTAATGAATGAATTAGTTTCCTACCTTATAGAGGCAAGTTGTTTGATTGCCTAGATTTTAGTGCTTTGTTTAGAATTGGTTGAAACATCTCCTAGAATGATGAGCTCGACCCCTAGAGGCATGGGAGTGGGTTAGGATGGTCTATATCATGTATCTTCTGAGTCATTTTTAGGGTTTGACACTTGGGATTGCTTGGCACTTCATTGTACATTCTATCTCTGCATTTTTGGCAAAGGAAAGACCAGGGTTTTGCAACACTTGTTGGGATCCATGTGGCTTTGTGTTTTGATGGTGCGTTTCTCTATGTACATGTAAGTTCATTGATGTTTATGTGTATCATTTCCCTTCTCTTTGCTTTTGAAAGTAAACAAATGAGTGATTAAGGTAGAATTCACTGGATTGTTGTGCTCTGCTTTGAATTTTTGTTTAATTTTCAATGTTTTCATCTATTTGAGGAGGACTCTTGAGACTCTCTTGCCCTCCTTGGCTCCTCACCGATCTGATCCATCCATTTATTCACTCTGAAATCATCAAAACGATTGCCTTCCTTGCCCCAATCAGAACTCTGCAAAAAGTTGTGTCTCATCCCTGGACCCAAATTTGCCTTTCCCTTTTTCCAACTCAAAACCCCCAAAAACTCAAATCAAACCGTTGTACTTCATACCTAGCCTAAAATAACTTGTTATTTCAGTCATCTTGAGCCACATAAATTATCTTTGCTGAGATTGACTTACAGAGAGCCCTCTCCTGTCCTTGTAGGGCTAGCTACGAGGCTGAGCGTGGTTTGATGTGGACCTAGAAGCTTACCTTTTCAGCCTTAGGTAAATCTAGGCTCTAACATAGTGGTGACTCCATTGGGGACAAACGTGATTTGATTGTTTGTTAGTATTCTTCATTTTGAAACTACAGATGGAGTCTGAAGATTAGCTAGGTAGCCTTCAAAATGCTTTTCCTTTGCATTAGCGCAAGTAGCTAAACATTACTTCAGTCAATCTCTGGTCTAGTCTCATTAACGAGAAAGCTAACTTGCAAACACCCTAGTACATTTGATGATTCTAAGCTATGGATGATAAGCTTAGGATTTGATAGGCTGCGAAAGTTGTTTATTCCCATTTGATCATTTGAAAATACCACACTGGCTTCAAGGAGATATACCAGAGCTAATCCTGATCCAGATCCTCCTCCTGTCTACGAAAATCCCAATTTTATTCCAAGACTTCTTCATCAAGAGAGATCATTGATTCCCGTGTTTAAATCTTATTCATGTCCTGCACTTTTTGAGTACCTTGAAGAGCTTGAATTTGATGAGCAGTTCAAAATATCATTGTTTGAAACCAAATCCGAAAGTGTTGTTGAGTCTACTGTTCTCAATCCTCATTTTCTTGTATATCTCGAAACTGAAAGGGCTAATCGTTCAATTGATGATTATATTTTGACACAGCTTCAAACTTCAACTATGGCTTCAAACCTTGTTCATTTCTTAGAAACTGCATCTGCGACTCTTGGACCTTCTGCACTTGCATCTAGCTCAAGGATTCCCATTGAACCGCCCTTCATTCCCACTATCCCTGTGTAGCCTATTGTCTCATATCAAAGATCTACAGTAAGCTCTTCTTCTACATCCAAAATTTGTCTCCTCCACACACCCCTCCTCATACACCTCATAGATCAGTTGCACCTACTCCCCCAACATCTCCAAGGCCAATTGCAAATCCACCAAGAGTGATGGCTACCCGTTTTGCACCTCTCGGGCTGCCTCAAGTTTTAGATGATATGCCCACAGATTATCAGAGCAAAATTCCTTTGTTTTATGGCACTCCTCACAGTACTACCGCTCAGTAACATGTGGACCGAATGGCAGATTTTTGTGACCTTCATGAAATCGATGCAGAAAATGTGACAATGAGATTGTTTGCACAGACATTTAGCGGTGAAGTTAGGAAATGGTTCATAGATTTTCCTATTGCTAGCATTGCTACATTGGATGATCTACAAAGAAAATTCTGATATCGTTGGGAAATCAAGAAAAATCATCTTCAGATCCTTCAAGAATATGAGCACATCAAGAGGAATGTCGGTGAGTCCATTCAAGATTACTGCATTAGATTCAATTCACTCTACAAAGCAATTCCTAATCATCTAAGGCCACCTATGGGGCTAGCCATGATGAAGTTTCTAGATGGTTTTGATGCTGGCATGGCTTATCAACTAAGAGAGAGAGAGCCTACCACAATGGAAGATATGCAAAAGATTTCGGTCAGCGTTGAAGCAAATCTGCTGGCCAAGAGGGCTAGAGCAAGAGCATAAAAGAAGGTCACAATAAAAAAAGAGTCGTCTTCAATAGATCAATTACTTCAGAAGGTGAAGTAGATGATTAAAAGGTTGAAGCTTGATAAACCAAAACCACAAGTTAGAAATCCTAACTTCCGTGGCCAACAACAGCCACAATATAGAATCAAACAAAGACAGTAGTGAGCCCAAGATCAGACAGCACAGTAGCCAGTACAACCACCTCTACAGCAGAATGTGGTACTTGGTCCGGAGTCAGAGGAGGAGGAGAATGTGATTAGAGAGGAAAACCACTTTTTTACTCCAGATGATATGCCAATTTATATTACTGAAGAAGAGGAGTACGCAGAAAGTTCAGCAGTACACAAAGATGCAGATTTCATTCTAGCAAACGACACAGTTTTGGAAGAAGAATTAGATGAGTACCAAAGAGGTTATATATGCTTGGTCTGCCCATTAGCATCAATATTCACTTAGAAACAGAAATGTCCTTTTAGCCTAATTCAGAAGAGGAAAGAAGCTTCAACATCAAAGAATGATTCACCTGGTGTACAAAAGAAAGGGAAAGAGACAGCTAATCTTAATATCAGCAAATCTCCATCAGCAGAAAAATCAAATCAGCCAATTGCATCAAAGGAAAAGGAGAAGAAAGATGTCCCAGTCAAAGAGGTAGAAAATATTTCAGCTTTTAGTTTGGAAAATAAAATTTCTAAATTGAAGGTATCCATTCCCTTGACTGAAATAATGAGGAACAACAGTTATAGAGGGAAAGTTCCTAAAATTTTGAACTTTGATCCAATGTCTGATATGGTGAATGTTGAAGATGATCAACTCGAATTGATTTTTAGGCCAGCATTGAATGGTGAGTCTCTAGATAGTGATGTGCCACCTTTTTATATCAGTTTACGGGTGCATGATTTTGTGTTGCATAATGCTATGTTCGATTCCGGAGCTTCCCACAATCTTATGACGAAGGCTATCATGGAGAAGTTGGGATTGTAAATCACTAGGAAATACCATGATCTCTTTTCATTTGATTCCATCAAAGTGAGATGTATTGGGCTTATCAAAGGCTTGGTTGTAAGTTTGGATCAAATCCCAATGAAGAATGTTTTGATGGATATTGTTGTGGCAGACATTCCTCCCAGGTTTGGTATGCTTCTTTCCAGGTTTTGGGGAGTGAAATTGAAAGGGACATTACAACTAGATTTCTCCTATGCAACGATTCTTGTGTTTGGTCAAATGAGGAAACTGTATCGGGAACAAAAAAATGAAATACATGATTACAAGCAAGGAGAAACCGATCAATCATCCAATCAATTATGTATATACAGATCTAGAGTATTTTTTTTTGTATTCAGATAGTTTCAATGATATAGATAGTCAGTTAGTAGAAGCAGAAAGTATTCCAAAAATAACAGAGAATTTCAAAGAAATTTTGAAGAAATAAGGACAAGAGCAGCAAGACACCATTGAGCAACCAACTGAAGATAAGGGACAGCAAGCAGGAAAAACAGAGCCAACAGAATTTTGGCACTTAGAAGAGGATGAAGAGGGCCTGTGGACCATGAATTTCGATGGTGCAGTGGGAAATGACAGTGCTGGAATTGGTATTTGGGTACGCAGTCCTTTTTCCGCACCAAACAAAGTGCCTAGTAATGTGCAGGTATGTTCTTACAAGCTAGCTTTTGATTGTTTGAACAATGAGACTGAGTATGAGGCTTTGATTGCTGGCCTAAAATTTTTGAGAAAGTTGAATTCTAAGAGGATTGAAGTATATGGCGACTCCGAATTGGTGATTAAGAAAGTTAAAGGCGAATATCAAGAAAAACATCCCCGAATGCGAGCTTACTGAAATGAAATCCTAGACATCCTGAAATTGTTTTCAGATTATACCTTGACGTGTGTGCCTCGTATTCAAAATGGCATTGCTGATGCACTTGCTAAGGTAGCAAGTAGTTTGAAGATTCCTATGAACTCAAGTAATAAATTCAAAATCCATGTCAAGTATCATCCGACTATCTCGGACAATCAAATATATTGGCAAGTTTTCCAAGATGATGAGGAAATTGATGATTTTCTGCAAAATAAAGGCAAGTTTAAAGATACCTCAATTGATGTAGAACATGATGATGGTGAAAATGATGTGCAGATCAATCAAATGGAAGTGTTGCAGCTAAAGGATAACATCATTCCTAAAGGCTTGATACCTTTAGAAGAACTCTTTGATCAAGATGACGTAGCCTGCAAACCAACATTGTAGCCAACAGAAAAGGGTATTGAAGAGGTCAATATCGGAATAGCTGCAAATCCAAAAATGGTAAAACTGTCTAAAGCATTGCCACAAAAGGTAAAAGCTAAATATATCAGTTTGATGTCATCTTTTGCTGATGTGCTTGTTTGGGATTATTTTGACTTGAAAACATATTATACCAATATAATTTAACACACGATTCCCATTAAGCCTAATCAAAAACCTTTCAGACAGAAGTTGAGAAGGCTAAATCCAAAACTTCTACCATCAATTGAGAAGGAGATAAATAGGTTGTACAAATCAGGAATCATTGTTCCCATCAGATTTTCCAACTGTATCTCTAATTTGGTGCCTGTACGAAAGAAGATAGGTGAGATTCGTTTGTGCATTGATTTTAGGAATCTCAATAAAGTTTCATTAAAGGAGAATTATCCATTGCCCAAAATGGATCATATACTTTAGCGAGTAGTTGGAGCATCTCGGATGTCACTACTCGATGGTTATTCTGAATATAACCAACTTTTTGTCCATGAAGATGACTAGGATAAAATAACGTTGACCACTCTGTGGGGAACTTTTCATTATGCCAAAATGCCTTTTGGTTTGAAGAAAGCAGGCGCCACATTTCAGCAGACAATGGACTTGGTTTTAAAAAATGAGAAGGATGTATTTTTTGTTGTGTACCTTGATGAACTGATCGTGTTTTCCAAATCAGATGAAGAACACATGTATCTTTTGAAAATTGTATTTCATAAGTGCAAAAAATATGGTGTGTCGTTGAATCCAAAGAAAAGCTTGTTTGCCATGGATGAGGGCAAACTACTTGGGCACATTATCTCAAAAGATGGAATTTGTATTGATCCAGCACGTGTAGAAGTGATTCAACAAATTCATCTTCCCCAAAACAAGAAGGAGATCCAATCTTTTAATGGTAATATGATTTTTTTACGCCGCTTTGTTCCTAATCTTGCTGAACACCTAAGGGAGATTACAAACATGCTTAAGAAAGATAGCCAAGTGAAGTGGACGGAATAGGCTGTAAAATCTTTCAACTTAGTCAAATTGACTCTTTCTTCGGCTCTAGTTCTAATCAGTCCGGACTGCACTCAGGATTTTATATTGTTTTCTTTTTCTTCGCAGCATACAATGGCAGCTGTATTAATACAGAAAAGAGAGGAGTATGAAAGACCAATTTCTTTTTTCAGCTGCACTATAAGAGATGCAGCCTTGAAGTACAACATCATTGAAAAGCAGGCCCTTGCACTTGTCAAAGCATTGAAAGATTTTCGGGTATATGTTTTGCATCCTCATACTTTGGCTTATGTTCCTAATGTTGGTGTCAAGGATGTTTTACTGCAGACCGATCTGGAAGGAAGAAGAAGCAAGTGGATTGCCGCTTTGTTGGAGTACGATGTGGAGATAAAGCCCACCAAGCTTATTAAAGGGCAGGGATTGGCAAAGTTAATGGCTGAATCCAACTTGCACTCCTTAGACATAAATCTGATCGCTGCTATGTCTGATGAGAATGAGGAAGGCTCGTCAATTTAGGTATTCGAAATGTTTTTGCTTTCGCCTTGGTATTGAGATATCATATATGTGCCGCAAAATTTGTCGCCACCTCCCGGTATGACTAGAAAAAAAAGTAGAACTCTCAAATTAAAAGCTGCTAAGTTGTGTATTCTAAATTCTGCACTTTATTGGAAAGATCCCGATGGCGTTCTATTGAATTGTTTGGTGGAAGAAGAAGCAAAGCAGGTCATGGAAGATTTCCACAAAGGTGATTGTGGTGGTCACCTTTTTTGGGAAACAACGGCAAATAAAATTATGAGAGCAGGATACTATTGTCCGACATTATTTGCTGATGTATATAAGGTGGTCAAGAGCTATCATAAATGTCATATTTTTTAAGGAAGGCAAAAATTACAGCCTTTGCCGCTTAAACCCATTGAGGTGAGTGCTCCTTTTCAACAGTGGGGGTTGGATTTCATTGGTGAAAGTCATCTTGCTTCTTCCGGTCAACATCGATTGATTCTCATGGCAACAGATTATTTCACGAAATGGATTGAAGCAATTCCCACCAGACAAGCTACAGATGCAGTAATTATTTCATTCCTTGAGAATAACATCTTGTCTCATTTTGGTTGCCCAAATAACTTAATCACTGACAATGCAGCAGCATTCAAATCAAAAAGGATGATTGAGTTTTGTAACAAGTATAAAATCATTTTGGGCCACTCAACCGCCTATCATCCGCAAGCCAATGGTTTGGCAGAGTCTTCTAATAGATCTTTAGTTAACATCATTAAGAAGTTGCTGGAAATTAATAAGAAGAGTTGGCATAAGAAGTTGGTCAATGCGCCTTGGGCAGTGTTGAAGCCACGAAAATCGGGTCGACAACAAGGGGGATACCCACCCAGTCCAGACCTTGGTTGGCAGCTCCTTATCTGTTTGGTATAGCGGGTCCGACTGGGGATGACGGGACCAGTTTCCCAACCTTCGGTGTGTGTGTGTGTGTATAACTTGGACTATGCTGATCTAAGGGGAATTTAAAGAAAATCTAATTTAGACTCTTTAAACTAACTCTATGCTATTGTAATCTAGTAAGAAACAACACATCTAATCTACACTAACCCGGGGTGTATATCTTCTATTATGCGATCTAAAAATATTTC
>APFE030943523.1:0-16539 GCA_000404065.3 Pinus taeda | reverse complement strand
TGTGGTGGGTACGGCGTGTAATTCTTTCATCATTATCTTCTGTTGATGTTTCAATTTGCTCAATTCATAAAGAGTGATGTTAGCCCTAGTCTTTTTCATGTCATCGATAATTTTGTAGTCCATTTCATCCGACACTATTAGTGTTCTTGATGGAGGTGTTTGATCTGCTTGGACTGGGCTAGATTGAGTCGCCTTCGTGGTTGTTTTCTTTGTTGCGACTTTTTCTTTTACTGTAGGGCTTGCGCCCTTCTGCTTGGGGGTAGTTTGGGGAGGATCAAGTTGGTTTTTGCTTCGTGTGCTAACCAGAAATGCTTCTTGATCTCCTTCTTGTGGGAGGATGAAATCCCACATTCCTTGTAGTTCCACAACTTCTTCATCATCAGTTTGTTCTTCAATGGTTCTCTCCTCTTCTTCCTCTTCTTCGGACTCGACATTTGAGATAGCGTTGGGTGGTTTCGTATCCATTGAAGGGCCTCTTTTAAAAGTTCTGTAGGGATTTTTCGAAGAAGTTTCTGCCACTTGTTTCTTTATGTCAATCATCTCATTGGACATGGTCTTTAATACTTTATGCAACCCTTCCAAATCGAAAGGATCTTTTGTCAGTTTCTTCTTGGGGTCTTCCTTGAAGGTGATCTTTTTAGATTTGCGTTCTTCTATCGCAGATCTCTTCTCTAAAGCTATAACGCGTCTCTCTACTGCTATCACCTCTGTCAGGTTTTCAACTAAAGTTGTTTTATTCGCCCTATCTACGAAGGCTGCTAGATTTGATGGTAAGGCTGTGATATACCACTCACATCGTACTTCTTCGCTAGATTGGGAGGCAGCGGGGATTTTGTTGAGGATCTTATTGAATCGTAAATTGAAATCTTTGATGGGTTCTTTTGTTTCGGCTTTAAGATTGGATAGGTCACTGATTAACGTTTTCATTGATCTATCATCACCAAATTTGGTGAGGAATTGACTTTGAAAGATGTCCCAACTCGTTATAGACCCGGAAGGTAATGAAAAGTACCATGACCCGACTGTTCCTTGCATTGTATAGGGAAAAAGCCGGACCACGACATCTTCATTGATAACTCCATTGAGATTGACAGAGAGCATGAAATTGTTAATGTGCTCTTCAGCTAGCATGCCTGCTTCTGGGTTGAACTTGGGTAGCCATTTCTCAGGATGGGGCGGTATTGGCTCAGGGGTGGAGGCATTAAAACCGCTCCAGATTGTTCCATGGAGCTTGAGCCATCTTTGAGCTACTGGTAATTGCAAGTGTAGGAGATGATCCTTGAGGATTTGAAGATGAAGATAATATGATCTTGGATGATTGGGGAAGAGGGGTTATGGAAGGTGGATGAGTGATTTGGAATGGAGATGTGGGCGGTTGACTTCGTGGTGAGGGGGTTGAGATGGATGATGTAGATGAAAGAGTTTCACTGTCAGAGTGCAGTGATGCTTTCCTTGCTCTTTTTCTGGTGGGAAGAGGGAGTTCAGTTGGCTGGATGCCAAATTTTCTGCTCTTTAACCTGGTCAGGGGATGAGCAGGATCGTATTGCGAAGTCACGCTGCTTTGATATTTATCAGACCTTAGTGAAAAAATGGAAAATCCATGGAGTTTATGAATAAGAGTTTGAACTTCAGGGGGTTCGATGGTAGGTTGGTCTGAAATATTAGGGTATGTAGCAGCGGTTATTATTCGACCGACTTGGGATTCTGAATTTAAATTTTCTGAGGAAGTCGAGGGAGTTGATGAGGGTGATTTACTCTCAGAATGGTTTTTAGATTTTGATTTAGGTGCCATTCATAGTTCAGGCCCTCCTTCTAGCGCCAAATATGTTGAAGCCCCAAAAAACAGGTCGACAATAAGGGGGATACCCACCCGGTCCAGACCTTGGTTGGCAGCTCCTTATCCGTTTGGTATAGCGGGTCCGAATGGGGATGATGGGACCCGTTTCATGACCTTGGGTGTGTGTGTGTGTGTAGAGCTTGGACTATGCTGATCTAAGGGGAATTTAAAGCAAATCTAATTTAGACTCTTTAAACTAACTCTATGCTATTGTAATCTAGTAAGAAACAACACATCTAACCTACACTAACCCGGGGTGTATATCTTCTATTATGCGATCTAAAAAGATTTCGAACAATAACTGGTAATAAAGATCATTCAGCTATCATAAGAATAGAAATCATTAAAGATAAACTATTTTGCATAAGAAGTTAGGCAAAACAATTATGAGCAGCATATCACATAATAAGTTATTTATATGTCAGATACAAACAATATGACTCCATCGTACAAAAGTGCCAAATGATAACCCATACATTCATATAATGACATATAAACAACTGAAACTATAAATCACTTAAAGAACATAAGCAAAAATAGTTAAGAGATAAAAGTACCATTTATGACTGGTTCCACTCATAAGCTTCAAGCAACAATGATTTACCTCTCCTTGTTCTAACATCTACTAAGAGTACAAAAGTGCAACATCAGTAGCAGATATCAGACGCAAACATTAATAAACCTTGATCCATCCATTCATCAAAACCACCTCTGAGGGCGCAAAAGTGCATGTTCTGAGGACTAGTTTTTGACAAATCTCCAGACCCTTCTCTAAATGCCTGAGAAGGGTTTAAATACTGTTAACTAATTAAATTGATTACATAAATTTGGGATCCGGTTTTCAAATGACCATCCCTCTGATAAAGAAAATTATTTCTAAAATTAAATTTAACTTTGAACTATTTCTGTATTTGCTCCTTAGTGCTGTAAGTGTGCAACATTCGTCTGAGAAGAGTCGGTTGGTTGCCTTTCCCTTTTTGTGTGTGCTATAAAAATAGAAGTAACAAGGGCCGGCACCATTTTTTTGGTAAACTATCAGATATTTTAGAGAATCTCCCGCTGATTGAGTGTATACTTGGTAATAACCCAAATTTTCCTCAAACTGGCTCTGCTTTTGCTATTTCAGTTTTCTGTCTTCGCGAATGACTTAATGAGTCAGAAGACTTTATTTTCCGAGCAATTCTTTGGATTGGAAACTGCCTTCATTCCGAGCTTTTCTGTCGTGTAAGCTTCAGGTATCTTTGTAATCATGCTGCTTTTGTGCGTCTTTGATTCTAAGCTTCAGATGGCCTATCGGTCATTAGCATCTGCTGAGTGATACTCTGGAATCTGTAGTCCTATCGTATGTCGTTCCTGCTTCTGAAGAGGTCTCTTCTGTGTTCTACGAGCATCGATGCCTTCCTCTTCTCCTTAGATGTTTCCTGCAAAAAAATTACTCCATTTTATCTCTTGTTTTATAGTTTGCGTAAAGGAAAAGAGTAAATGAAAATAAAGATTGATATGAAAGCTTCAGATCTTGCGTGTGTATAATCATGATATTCAAAGTGAACTGACTCTTCGAAGAATTAAAAGTAGCCATTCGTACAATCATTAATTTCTTTTCACAGGCGCGCGCTTAATTCTGATTAATGGACAACCTTCCTAGAATGTTGTGTTGAGCAAGGTTCGCGCTTATCGTAGATTGCAGATCACAGATTTGTATTATAGTATCATCATATCGAAATATCGGATCATCGCAGATCACAGATTGTGGATCAGAGATCGCAAATCACGGATATTAGTCATTGCGTTTTACTCTATGCGGCTGCTGCGATATGCAACGTCGCACATCGGCCGTCGGGGATTTCTTAAGCTTCTCCTTTTAAGAGCGCTTATGGTAAATGCGATGCGATGAATTTAGCATCGCTTCTTCGTGGTTTGATATGCTCACAAAAGAATTGTTTCCTTTTCTTTGCTGCGATAAGATTCTAAGGAAAAAACAAAAATATTCATGGGGATTTTGTTTGAATTTTTTACTAAGGGTCCCCCATTTGCTTGGTGTTGTTGCTAATACCAAACAAAAGAGGGGGGGGGGGTTGTTGGTGACCACAACAGGCAGATCAGGTCAGCCAAAAGAAATCCGTTGGTATGTCTCCCTTTGAGCTTGTTTATGGAGTTGATACAGTGTTTCCTACCTCTCTAGCAGCTCCAGTAGTCAAACTTCTTCAAGAGGTCGGCAGTGAGGAAGATCCTTTGCAGCGAAGACTAAATCAAATGGTCCACTTGCAGCAGACAAGAGAAGAGGTCTTCCAAAACACATCCAAGTTGTAGGAGAAGATCAAGAAAATCTATAACAGAAAAGCGAAGGTGGATAAATTCCAATTGGAGGAAGTGGTGCTGAAATGGGATGCAAGGAATGAGGAAAAGGGTAAGCACGGTAAGTTTGAAAATATCTGGATAGGTCCCTTCAAAATTGTTGCATATCGTGGTCAGAATGCTTTTCTTCTAAAGGAGATGAACAGAGAAGAATGTCCTGGAGGGCCGGCCAATGGTCGACTGCTCAAGAGGTATCATTTCTAAGTTGTTTCTGCTCTCTACATTGACATTGTACATACCATTTTAATTTCAGTTTCATTGCAAGAGTGCTGGGATCTTTTCTTCAGTCTAGGGCCCGATGTGAAGGCTATAATTCTGAAGAAAGATTTTTAGTTTCGGGTTCAGTTTGTTGAGTCAGGTTTTCAGTCATTTTGATTTTATAATTGAGTCAGTTTGAGTCAATAAATGAGTCAAGAGTCTTGTGTTAAAATAATGAACTCCATAGCCCAATGGACGAAGGCACTGTCTAACTTTCCCAGAGATCTGCCATTCTTGGCACCTCCAAGGAGCTACCATCCCCATTGGAGCCAATGTTAGAGTCAGTATTTACAACCCTTCGTCAAAGATCATTTCTCTTTATTGCATTTCATTTTTAGGTGTCTTGCTCACTTCACTCAGTTGCATTCCGCTAGGCGCATGCCATAATCTGATGGAAGGGTTTAGTCATTCATTACCCCTCATGCCTTGCACTGTTGGCTCAGGTCTGTTCATCCAAATCAAGTTTTTGAGTCACTTACAACCCTGTTTTAGTCTTTTGATCAACAAGAGTCATTTCAGTCACTAGGTCTAGGGTTTCACAAGTTGTGTATTCAAGCTATCCAATAAAGCGAGTAGGCCAAAGGGAGGTTCTTAACAAGTTTTCATTTCAAAGATTTTCATCATCATATGCATGGATTATGACTTTTCTTCAAAACTCCATTTTGAAGAAAATTCGATATTTCGTGTTTTGTAATAATTTTCAAAAAAAAATTCAGTTGTTAAATTCTTCATGCACAGCCCTGGTCTCCTTTTCCAAATTCCATGCTAGCTATCGCTGCAAAAAATTGCCAAGAATTTCATCATTTCAGTCAAAAATCAAAAAGGAAATTTAAAAACAAAGTTGTATTAAAATGGAAAAAGTGCCAATGCCAAAACATTAGAAAATGGGTTTTGAAGAAAAAAAAATCAAATCCATGTCTTTATAAAGAGTTTTTCCATGAGGATCAATGTCATTTTCATAGTAGATCAAAGAGAAGCAATTCAAAGCGATCTGGGTGAGTAAGTGCATAATTTGGGTGAAGTTGGATCAAAATGGGCCGACGTAGCGCATAGAGCAGGTGGCGTGGTGCACTAGGAGGTGCGGCACATTGGGAGCGAAAGCACAATGTAAAATCACATAGGCGCGACGCACTGGGACGGTGCGACGCATTGGGTATGTGGCACGGCACATACACTTGAAAGCCCGAAATTGCTTAAAATTTCTCCAAATCGTCCATACCTTGCATGGGTTTTCCAGGTAGAGCCTTCTTCTTGATGTTTCATCAAATTTTGTGATAAGTTATGGTGGTTTATGGGTGATAACAGTTGAAAACAAAGATCTTAAACCCTACCTCTAAAACACCTCAAAGAACTTGTTGTTAGGGTTTCAAAATTATTGGTTTGCTACCAAACTTACTCCTCCATTCCATTTCTCCCTTCTTTCCATCATTCCCTTCTCCCTTATTCCATGTCTACCTGATCTCATTCTTCCCTATCCCCAAAGAATCACTAAACCCCTATCCCCAATTCACTTCCACACATTTCCAAATGTAAAAAACCCCAAAACCCTACCCTATACAAAATTCTTAAACCCTCCTAAACAAATTTGTCCAAAAAATCCCTAATCCCCCTACTATTTTCCCCCTTCCTAACAGTCCCTTGTTGCATTTTTCCCTTTGGTGGCAGAATTAAATCACATCACAAAAAGAGCAGTACAAGACAGTTTTATCACCAACATCTATTTCTCCAAGGAAATTTGTATAGCGGCAGTCATGTCATCCGATCATTCATCTAATTATGAAATGGAGACTCAAAGTGACCACCCATGGAGGGACATGCACCCCGGAGGCCTCATAAAGGTGGCAGACATGTTAGAGAAGAACCGACCACCCTTAAAGAATTGCAGGCCTGCCCTCTTGCCATCTCTTGTTTCCAGTTTCAGTCATGTTATGAATTTTTTGAAAAGGTTGCTATTGTTCAAGTCCATCAGTAGTTGGCTCGCTTATTTGTATTACATTTACATGGTGATCGAGTGACTTTTCCTAGTGTCACTTTCACACTTACACCAGATTCTATCTCATTGGCAACCGACATACCTAACATTGGAGAACCATGGAACAAGAGGCAGAAGATTGACCGACAACATTATGAGCCATATATTAAACCCGGTTTCTTGATGCAGCTAAAGAGAGTGTTCCCTTTCTGATATCTCAAAGATGAATATGCTCCATTAATGAAATTAATCATGAAGTATTTCAGTTGTGAAGGTCGCTTCTCCCGATTATATGCTTATCACATCAGGTTGCTCATGCATTTCACCTGGGTATGGATGATGAACATCCCATATTTCATATGTCGAAACATAGAGAGGATGACCGCCCTTGTGCAGTACAAGACCCATGAACAACAGTTCAACAGTATTTTCCATTTTTCTCTCCTCAAGATTTTGGTGGTTCATGAGCTTGGATTACAGGGCATCACTTGGGATGATTTCATCTCTCGTGACATTTTCAGAGCTTCAAAGGGACCTTCAGAGGTTGGGCATTAGACTAGTGGACCTTCTCATCAGCAAGAAGGCCATGATCCACACACTACTACTATTCGGTCTTCATTACATATCAGAAGGGCACGAGGCAGTTATTTGCAGTGGGAAAGCGAGTGTTTTCTCCATGTGGGGTGGAAGGGGCCTTGCTTCCAAGATCAGCATCACAGGTACAGGACAGAGGCAAAAGGCCAATGTAGGACGAGGGGCCTTCCGGTGAGCGAGAGATTGATTTCATTCTCGTTCAGGATGATATTAGAGAGATGGGCTCGCAAAATGCACATCTTAGAGAGATCATCCAGGAGCAGCAGATAGAGATCACAGCCTTGTCCCTTGACTTGGAGAGGGCTAAGTGGACTATGAAATACTTGTAGTAGAGGAACAAACAACTCGAAGATCAGTAGGCAATCATGGAGTTTCAAAACATCCCCGAGAATTGCCAAGCTATCGAAAGGCGGAGGATTGAGCTCATTTCATTGGAGCAAGAGATTAATGATCATCGGGAGCCTTGGCTCGAGAGAATCAACATCCACCTAGATAGACTGTTGGAAAAGGTTGACAGGGATAAAGCATTGTTGAGACACATGGCGTTCCATTACAGGATGCGCAATATGATCGCCAAGGCACGAATAAGAAACCTAAAGGCAAAATTGAAGAAGGCAATAAAGAAGCAAAAGAGGCAAAAGGAGCATGATCGCCTTTGGATATTGGCCGAAGCCTCTTTAGCCTAGCATGACACTTGATAGATAAGTTACAACCCGAATTTCAAGAAATTTGGATCAATTTTTGTATTTTTGAAAATTTTTGCACTGAAAAATAGGTTTTGCTTCCTTATGTGTCGCGCCACATGGCGCTCGCTTTTTCTAGAGGGCTCCAAATGGCAAAAACTTTATATATTTGGATTTGGCATGAAAAATCATGACTATTCGTGCATGGACAAGAATTTTGGGCATGTTTTGAGTCCACAAGTGGTCAAAAACACTCAAAAAATGACCTCACTGCCCCTATTTTGACACAGAGGAAGCAGTCTTGGGAGATTGAAGTTTTGGAGGGGCAAATGGACACCAAATTGAAAATTTCCACTTGGGTTGGAAATTAGATAGGTAGGTCTTTGCAACAAGCTATCCTGGGCTCAATTTGGACTTCAGGAATTTCTTCAAATTCAGCTCCAAATTGGCGCGACGCATAGAGGATTTGGCGCGGCGCATAGAGGATTTTTGCCCAATTTTTCACCTTCTAGCTCAGAAATTCGGCTAGTTTGACTAGTTTTACTTTGTGATGTAATTATTGACCTATCTTGATGTAATTGAAGGATCATGATGTAATATTGGCATATTTTTACTTTTTTCTAGAGGATTCATTCATTAAAAAGTGAAAATTTAATGAATGAACCAGTTTCCTACCTTATAGAGGCAAGTTGTTTGATTGCCTAGATTTTAGTGCTTTCTTTATAATTTTGGTTGAAACAGCTCCTAGAATGATGAGCTTGACCCCTAGAGGCATGGGAGTGGGTAGGATGGTCTTTATCATGTATCTTCTGAGTCATGTTCAGGGTTGGACACTTGGGATTGCTTGGCACTTCATTGTATATTCTATCTCTACATTTTTGGCAAAGGAAAGACTAGGGTTTTGCAGCACTTGTTGGGATCCATGTGGCTTTGTGTTTTGATGGTGCGTTTCTCTATGTACTTGTAAGTTTATTGATGTTTATGTGTATCATTTTCCCTTCTCTTTTCTTTTGAAATCAAACAAATGAGTGATTAAGGTAGAATTCACTGAACTGTTGTGCTCTGCTTTGAACTTTTGTTTAATTTTCAATGTTTTCATCTATTTGAGGAGGACTCCTGAGACTCTCTTGCCCTCCTTGGCTCCTCACCGGTCTGATCCATCCATTTATTCACTCTGAAAGCATCAAAATGATTTCCTTCCTTGCCCCAATCAGAACTTTTCAAAAAGCTGTATCTCATCCCCGGACCCAAATTACCCTTTCCCTTTTTCCGACTCAAAACCCCCAAAAACTCAAATCAAACCCTTGTACTTCATACCTAACCTAAACTAAGTTTTTATTTCATTCATCGCGAGCCCCATCGGTTATCTTTGCTGAGGTTGACTAAGAGAGAGCCCTCTCCTGTCCTTGTAGGGCTAGCTACGAGGCTAGGCGTGGTTTGATGTGGACCTAGAAGCTTATGTTTTCAACCTGAGGTAAATCTAGGTTCTAACATAATGGATGAGAAGGAAGTAGAAGTCGGTTTCCATAATCACCGCTAATACCGGATACATATCTACGTGTATGCGCTCGTATGAAGCTGCCTGGTTGGGGAAGCTCTTCAGTGAGCTGTTTGAACACATATCACTGTGATTCTCTATAACAACCAGAGGCGAGATTTGATTATTAAGGAATCCCATATTCGTCGATTTCTCTAGCAGATAGACATCATCTGGGATATGGTAAGTCGATGAGCAAGGAGGCTCCATCGCACTAAGATGATGTACAAGTCAATACACCTTGTCAATGCCCTGAGGAAAGATCTAATCTGTGATTTTCTGAAGTGACTTGGAGTCATCAAGAAGCCCTTGTACAAGGGTCCTGCATGTTGCATGCATTGAGCTTTGGGAGCCCTGAGGGCTTTTGGTTCTTACTAAAGCAACATACAACCACAGGGTGACTCACCCTCCCCTGGTGGTGTGAACTGGAACAAGATGATTTGCTCTCTTGTGGGACAATATGATTCACTCTCTTGTGGAATAGGATGATTTGCTCTCCTGTTTAGCAGGATTGATGTGTTCTCTTGTGAGGCTTGGATTGATGTGTTATCCATGGGGATTGTAGCAAGATTGATGTGTTCTCATGTGAGGGCTGGATTGATGTGTTCTCCACGGCGATGGTAGTAGGATTGATGTGCTCTCCTGTGAGGCTTGGATTGATGTGTTCTCCATGGCAATTGTAGTAGGATTGATGTGTTCCCCTGTGAGGCCTGGATTGATGTGTTCTCCATGGCGATTGTAGCAAGATTGATGTGTTATCCTGTGAGGCCTGGATTGATGTTTTCTCCATGCCGATTGTACCAGGATTGATGTGTTCTCCTATGAGGACGGGATTTATTAAGTTCTCCTGTCCAGACATCCTACCCATGTTGTTTGGGACTCTCGGGAAGCACCTCTCAACTGATCAATGAGCAGGGAAATGAAGTTAGGGACCATAGTATTACCGATGGATGCATCGTTGTATCTACCATACTCCCTACGCTAGGATGACCTTCATTGATCTGGGATCAATGATACTGGTTTGGGACCAGTGGTAGGAGTGGTACATTCTATGACACTAACTTTGGGTCGGTTGAGTCTAGTTTAGGACCAGTGGTAAGCACTCTGAGACTGACTTTGAGTCAGTGGAGGATGTTACTGGTCTAGGACCAATGGTACAAGTTGTACATACTATGACACTAACTTCGGGTCAGTTGAGACTGGTCTGGGGCTAGTGGTACATACTCTAAGGTTGACTTTAATCAATATGATACATCCTTAATCATTTCTTCTTCTTAATAATTCAGACAAAAGCAGGTCAAAGCAAAACAAGAGCAGAGAAGTATACATCAGTACAGGGCAGAACAAGATAAAGAAGAACAAACATAATAGAGCAAAGCAAGACAAGGGTTAGTTTGTACAGGGTAGTGCATTTGATTGATGAATAGTAATGACCAATAGACAGAATGGAGATGAAGTTCTCCCTGGTTGAGAGGGAGTGTTAAAATTGGCAACTAGGGCCAAACTTCGTGTGGGCCATCTTAATAATGGCTGATAATATTTTTATTAGATTCCTCTCGTCGAGAGGTGTAGGATTGATATAAAGATCATTTGATTCCGATAAGTATTCATGGAGATATGAATTTATTTTGATTATCGAATTATTATCAAGCCGACCTACAACTTACGTAGGCTCAAAAGCCCAACAGTCGCATCTATTCAAACACCAATGTTATGTATAAATACATGATGAATTCTCCTCATTTGGACTCACTCATCTCATCACATCTCTCTCTCTCTCTACTGCGTAGAAGAGAGTCTCTTCTCTACTGCGTAGAAAAGGGTCTCTCTCTCACACATATGAAGTCGGAAGCTGTTGAAACTGTTGGATACCTATACCAATAGGTTTCATATTTCATGATTGGCTATCAAAGGTCCAAATATGCTCTGCTTTGATAATGCAAAGATCCCATATTTCCATAAGGAGACAAGGTGTGTCTCAAACTTGATAGGGACCCAATTTTGATGGATGGTCCAACAGCCTAATCTGGATCATGCCATGTTTTCAATTTTTATGTTGTAGAATAGAGAAAGAAATCTGTCCAAACTGTTTAATCTTGGCAGATCAGTAGCTAGGTAGAGAAATTAAGGTTCCCAATTGCTTAATCTGGGGCCTTGGAAGGAATAAGGGTAGTACTAGGTAGGATATGAAAGGAAAAAGCCAATGAAAAAGAAAAGGGCATACAAAGGGTTTGCAAGTCCAAATGCACCCTATAAGAAGAAATAAAAATGTTAGGCAAAATAGTTGGGCAGGTAGATGGGGTTGCAGAAGTGGTCTCTCTTTCAAGACCAAAATTGCTAAAGCATATACAGGAGAATCAACATACTGGAGCATGACTAACTTCCCTGTTTTCATTTGTATATTACTCATTATTAACACCCTTTCCCTACTTGTGTAGATCAGAGAAGGTTATTGCTTTGTCATGTTCTTATGGCCTTAAAAGCCACATTTCTTGTGCAAAAAGTCTTTTCATTTTCATCTACTCTTTACACTAAGTTATTTTCAAGAAGACTTGGGTGTACTAATCCTCATCCATGTTCCCCTCCACATTAACAGCTAATCCTACTATGTAATTCCCTTATTTTACCCTTCCCTACTAGTATTAACACCATGGTGTATAAACCCCAAAATGTCTATAAATATCCCTCCCTTGGCATTATAGCCATATGGTTTGTTCAAAAAGGGAATCAAAATGACACCTGGTCACTTTGATGAACCTCCCAGGTTACCTTCTCTCATTCCATGTCATCCTGCTCATATAGCCCTCATTTGCAAAGAAAAATCATCATATAACCCCTTTTACCCATAACCCTTTTGCGAAAAATGATAAAACCCAGAAAAAAACATAAAACCCAAAGTTCCCTGCCCAAATATTTAAATCAATATTTTAATTGCCAGGCGGGCCCCTTCCCAACCTGCACGACCCGTCGGAGGACCCGCCAGCCGTCCGATCTCCGCCGGTCAGAGCCAAGGGTGGGCGGTCAATCTTGCGCCCCGATCTGTCGACCTTTAGCGTCCGGGGAAAGCGGTTTTGAGCCCGTACGAGGACGCGTGGCGGGCGCTGAGGTTGTTCGGAGCCCTCTCCCCGATACCGCCTTTGCCCCATAGGTGGTGCGGGAAACCTGCTTACCACCACCCGGCTTACCACTCTCCCTCCCACGTCACTCCAACGCCATCTTGACGTCACTCTACTCCTGTCCGCCCCCGCGCCCCGTGGCCCTCCACGCAGCCTTGCCACCGCATCAGCCCGCCACCCTGTCCCGCCACCCGGACTCTCACGTCAGCGCCACGTCACCACTGTACCATGGGCCCACCATGACGTCATGCTGACGTCATCGGCGGAAAAGCGCCAATAGCGGCTTTTTACGAAATTCAACGTTATAAACGGCCAATTAGGCCGTTTTAAGTCATTTTCATGCGTAAAAGAAGGAGCCGTTGACAACCAGCTGCAGCGGAAAAAATTGTCTTCCAGCCAACAAATTTGAAGATTTCGACCGTTGCAAGTCCACAATTCCACTGTGCCAAGCCTCCACAGCCTGGCTCGCAAGTGTCCAAGCTAGTTCTTCCAGGTATTTAGCCGGTTTCCCGCTTCGCCCATGCATTTTAAATTCTCTGTGAAATTCACCATTTTGCACCAGTAAAACTCCTCAAATTCAGCTCTGCCAATCACACAAAGTCAATCCAAGCAATCTGCAGCACCCTTAAACCCCAATGCAGCAGAAGAGTGCTCGTTTCGCGGGCTAAAGACCCCGAAATCCTCCCCGAGGTACTAGGCATTGTTCCCTTTTGCCAAGTACAAGCCACTTGTTGTTATACCAAGGAAGTTTGACTAACTCTGTAACCTTTCATTAACAACTCACATCCTTGTGAATTTCACAGCAAACACAGAATCCGGCTTGCATTACCCTCTGAAGAAAGAACACCTCACTGTATTAACAGTTAAGCTACAGCTAAAAACTCTTTAAACACTTGTTAAATCACTACTCCTATCCCTACAAATTAGCTTCTATCATGGCATCTCTTGCAACTTCATCCATCAGTATGGCCTCACAGAGTCAAACGAATAAAGAGCTGGAAGCCCTGCCATTAGTAGACAAGGATGGTCTCATTGGAGACTTTGAAGGAAACAGGGACTTTTTGTAGACCTTCAGTAGACTAAGGGAAGACCACAAGGATGGGCATGGTACACATGGGATCTGGGAGTCAAACTTACCCTACTATTGTCTCCCAACTGTGAATGTTTTCCCTGAAATCATTCGCCTCTGTGCTGAACACTATGATGCCCAGCACAGGGCCGTCAGCACCCCCTCAGGGAGGATCCTCTTTTACATTAATGCTGAGACCATAAACAAAATGCTGCACTTTGATCAGACAGAGTTGCTGATCCCATTCTCCATGAATCATTTGATGGACGCTGGTGACAAGATGACCAGTGAAGAGCTGCAAAGGATCATCAGGAACTTCATGAGACCTGAATGCCAGACTACAGAGCCACCTCCCTATCTGAATGATCAATTCAATGATGTGGGCAGGCTATTACTAGACATGATAGCCTATGTATTGGGGTACCAAAACAGTGAGCATGTGGACAGAGCCATGCTAGTACTGCTGTCTGTTTACAGCCCATACCAACCCCCTGCCCAAAAGTACAACTTTGCTAATTTCATAGCCAATAAGATCCATGATCATTTAACCAAAGTGGACAGACAGGGGGTTTTCAGATATTCAGCTTATATCTACCATATGTTCATGTATTATCATTCCGAAGCCTTCCCATGCTATATCAAAAGGCTGGATCATACAGGGGAAAGAAGAACTGTTATCTTATAGACCTCAGTCTATCACAAGGTCACAAATTCACCCTATACCTACTGTGAATTTGTTGACTAGTTTGTCTACCCAGTCTTCTGCATGTTGATGAAGTCACCACCTCCCAGAATATCCAATGAGATAAAGAAAGCTCTGCAGCTTTCTAAGAAGAATAAAATAGGTGACTGGTACCTATATGAACATCATACAGTCTTCAGGGTCTATGGATGTGAGCTCTGCCCCTATAGGCTCCCAAAATACGTGCCAATGAGGCTGTTTGCATTGGAATATTACCGGCAACTGATTCAGTCAGACCTTACCCACTTCCACGGCTCCAAGAAAAAGGCTCACCTTAACTTCAAAAATGAAATGGGCCCTTTCATCATGAATAGGAAGGAAGGATGGAAGGCCGCAGATTTGATCCTGAAGGACAATTACAAGCTGTCTTATAGCTTTCGGTGGGTCCCTTATGATCCCCAAGGAGTCATCTCTGCTAGGAGAAATAAGTATAGGCTCCTAGCCATTAAGCATTGCCAATACCCCCACATAGAACAATATGCCAACTTGCAAGAATGGCAACCAGATACTCTAGTTGAGGGTTTAGCGGAGGAAGAAAGAATGCTTAAGAATGTCGAGGAGCTTGAAAAAACTATTGACCTAGATTATGTGCAGCAGGTACCCTTCAGACTGCCTTACTCAGTGGGACAAGGCACCTCAACTACCAGGACTGCACCACAGGCACCTACTACATCAGTATCAGCAATGGACAAAGGCAAAGGCATAATAGGTGTAGAGGATGAGCTGGTAAAGGGACAAACTGAGCAACAAGCTGGACAGCAAATAGAGCAGCAGAAGGAGAAGGAAACAGAGAAGGAAACAGAGTAGGAGGTACAGCAGAAAACAGGCCAGGAGACACAAAAGGAAACAGAGCAGCAAACGGGCCAGCAGCAAGAACAAGCTGAAAAGCCACAGAATGGGCTGCCAGAGACTCCTGCAATACAAACGCCACCACCTCAAATACAGCAGTCAACTGCCCCAGTCCTACAGACCCAAGCACATGAAGAAAGGGGGGTAAAGAGACAAAGAGAAGAGTCCACTCCTCTCAGTGGATCCTCCCATTAGCCAGAAGCCAAAACGCAAAGGGCAGACTCCCCACAGATAGAAGACATCACTGAAGATGTCTTAGATGTTTCCACAAAGGACAAAGAGAGCAGCCAACAGACAGGAACAAGCTCCTTTCAGCAGGAGCAGAATTTACAGGTCAGTTTGGAGGTGGCTTCCCAATCACAGCAGAGCAAGAAGCCAAAGAGCACCAAGGCTTCTTTCAAACAAATAAAGGCTCAAAATGAGCTATTGAGGGCAGAGGTGTACAAACAATTTATAGATGCTACACCGGCCATGCAAGAAAGACTGATGTCAGTTTATGACATCCAAGAAGACAAGATTATCTTCAGCTATTTTAAGCCCAAGGGGCCGCAGCCTAAGACAGCTGCAGATTTCATAAAGACAAGGGTGGAGGTCCTGGCCAGAGATATACACCCTATGGACCAAATCGAACTCCACAAGCAGGCTGGAGAGATGGTATATGCCACCCTAGTGGAAAAGGCCACATTGGCCCATGAGCTGAAAGAATCACTGAAAAACACTAACACTCAGCTGGACATTGAAAGGATGTCCTCCAAAGCCAAGGACAACAGAATAAAATCGCTTGAAGATATTATTGTTGACTTAGGACACAATCCTGATGATCCAACAGGCATCAAGGCCCTTACGAAGAAGAAAGATGATGACCTCAGGGCATTGAAGAAGAGATTGAAGCTGCCACCCACTGAACACCCTCAGACAGCTGAACTTCAAAAGCAGAAACAGGTAGAGGATCAGCTAGACCTCTTACTACAGTAGGATCAAAGGATAAGAGAGTTGGAAAAGGAATTGGAGGGAGCAATACAAGACAAGCAGGGAGATTCCACTTCCCAAGCTCCTCCAACAACTTCTACAACAGCAGCAACATCAGGGGCGACAGGGGCCCCCACAACAGAGGCAGCAGGAACATCATCAGCTGAATAGGACAGTCCAACTATAGAGGACATAACCAAGGCTGTCAAGAAAATGGAGCTCCAAGTTGATGAAATAAAGAAAGCCAAGGAGAAATTAGCAGAGCTGGAGTCAAAATATGATAAATCCAAGATGACAGTGGCTGAGCAGGGTAGAGAAATAAAGACCCTCAGGGACAGGATAAAGGCCTTAGAAAAGGAACTAAATCTAGAAACAGCCATGGCCGAGATAAAGAGGATTTTATGGGCCAAAATAAGCAAATCTATCACCCAACAGTGGAAATCTATAAAGACAATTCATCAGCAGATGGAATTGCTAGGCCGAGCTCATATAGAGATAAATAAGGCCAAAACAGTACTGGGAAACAGGCCAGAACAGGCCAACAGGATGGTAGATTTC
>APFE030943521.1:108534-135040 GCA_000404065.3 Pinus taeda | reverse complement strand
CCTTTCAGTGATTCCGTGGTATTTGGAGGAGGTGAAAAATACATAGTAGATGGCAGAGGTGCAGTTCAAATTCAGTCTGGTGGACGCACACTTATCTTCCTGAATGTATACTATGTTCCTGGGATGGAAATTAATCTGTTGTCCGTCAGTCAGATTATGAGGAACTCTCCTCAGCTTGATGTAGTATTCAGTGTGCACAAATGCTCTATTATCGACAGAGAGACTAATCTTACAGTTGTTGTTGGCCTCGAAGATCATGGTCTATACAGGCTTCTTGACACTGGAAATTTTCCAGAAGCGGCTCTAGCAGCTCGTGCTTCTCCCATTAGCACTTTATGGCATCAGCGATATGGGCACCTAAACATGCAGTATCTCTCTCAGCTCTCTCGGGAAGGACTTGTGTCAGGGTTACCTGAAGGCTGATATTCAAACTCAGCAGTTGGGCGTATGCGGCGCATGTCAAGCTAGAAAACAACATCGATCTTCATTCACAAATGGAGAATCCTGGCGCGCATATAAGGTACTCCAACTAATTCATGTTGATATTTGTGGTCCCATGAAAACATCTTCTATCACTGCTTGCAAATATTTTTTGCTTATTGTAGATGATTTCAGTAGAAAGATGTGGATATATTTTCTAAAAAACAAATCTGATGCATTTAGTATATTTCAGAAGTTTAAAACCTTAGTTGAAAAAGAGTCTAGCTGTGATATCATGACTCTTAGGACAGACAACGGGGGGAATTTTGTTCTTCTGCTTTTTCCAAATTCTGTGATACTCATGGCATAAAACACCAGTTCACTACCCCCTACACCCCGCAGCAGAACAACGTTGTTGAACGCCGCAACCGCACGGTTGTTGAAATGGCTCGCTCCATGTTACAACACAAGAATGTTCCCAACAAATTCTGGGCTGAAGCAGTCTTTACTACGGTCTATCTTCTTAACAGATCACCCACTCAGGCCGTTAAAGGGAAAACTCCCGAAGAAGTGTGGTCTGGTCGTAAGCCTAAGATCAGTCACCTCAAAGTATTCGGCTCAATTGCATATGTTTGGATTCTAGCTGCTAAACGCTCTAAATTGGATTCCAAAAGCCAGAAACTCATGATGACAGGGTACAGTAATCACCACAAGGCCTATAGACTAATTGATATTGACACTGGTCATCTTAGCTTCAGTCGGGATGTGGTATTTGATGAAGACAGAGGATTCTTTCAGCAGTATTCTACAGATCAGCCTCACAGTGTTCTTCTTCCAGTAGGTCCACCTGATGGGAGGGATAATGCACTATCAATGTTTGATAATACACTGCCCGAACTTCCTCCAGAAAATAACACTTCTCTTGCTGCTCCAATTGCTCTTGACCCCTCTTCTTCTACTCCTAATGTTAGTTCCTCTACTCTTCGACCAAAATGGTAGGCTAAAACCATTGGTGATCTTCGAGATGATGAACTTCTTGAAGGACGCACCTCTAGACATAAGAGCACACAGCAGTCTACAGTAAATTTTGCGCTTATGGCTAATACACACAGTACCTTTGAGCCTCAAACTTACTCAGAGGCTAAAGGTACACCTGAATGGGAACAGGCTATGGACGCTGAATTTCAGAGTCTTCAGAAAAATCATACATGGACCCTTTCTGATCTTCCTGAAGGAAAAAAGCCCATTAGCTGCAAATGGGTATATAAAGTAAAGTACAAATCCAATGGAACTCTAGACAAGTATAAAGCTCGTTTTGTGGCTCGAGGATTCTCAGAGAAGGAAGGCATTGACTATGAGGAGACTTTTGCTCCTACAGCCAAAATGAGTACCATACGGCTTGTCCTTGCTCTAGCAGCTCAGTTTAAATGGAAAGTTCATCAGATTGATGTAAAAAGTGCTTTCCTAAATGGTGACTTACAGGAAGAAGTCTACATGACACAGCCTCCCGGATTTAAGATTGTTGGTCAAGAATAGAAAGTGTGTAGATTAGTTAAAGCTCTCTATGGATTGAAACAAGCTCCTAGGGCTTGGTACATGAAAATTGATTAGTACCTGACAGATCATGGCTTTCAGCGGACCCATCTGATGCAAACCTGTATATCAAGCATACCGATGATGATATCTTGTTTGTGGTTGTCTATGTAGATGACCTTATCATTACTGGAAGTTCTGCACATTTGATCCAAGGGATCAAACAAGACTTATGCAGAACTTTTGATATGACAGACTTGGGAATTCTTCACTAATGTCTGGGGATTGAAGTTTGGTAGACTGAGCATCATATCTTTCTCTCTCAGTCCAAGTATGCCAATAATATTGTGGACATGTTCAGAATGTAGGACTGCAAACCAGCCACGACTCCTATGGAACCAGGGCTCAAACTTTCAGCTCAGTCATCCTCTCCTCCTGTGGATGAAACTTTATTCAGACAATTAGTAGGCAGTCTTATCTACCTTACTGCCACCAGACCGGACATCATTTTTGCAGTAAGCTACATTTCCCACTTCATGTATGCTCCTAAAGCTGATCATTGGATAGCAGCGAAGCGAGTGCTACGATATGTGCGTGGAACTTCTGATTATGGACTTCTATACACTCGCACTTCCGATCCTATACTCAGTGGTTACACAGATTCTGACTGGGCCGGTTCGGTTGATGATCGTAAATCTACAGCTGGATATGTTTTTAGTCTAGGATCTGGTGTTGTCACCTGGACTAGTAAGAAGCAGCAAGTCGTGGCTCTCTCCTCAACAGAAGCAGAGTATCAAGGAGCAGTTAAGGCATCTTGTGAAGCAGTTTGGCTTCGACGTATGCTTGCATATATGCATGCTTCCCAGACATGTCCTACTTCCTTGTTTTATGATAATCAGGGAGTGCTCAAACTTGCCAAAAATCTCGTCTTTCATGAACGAACCAAACATGTGGAAACTCATTGCCACTACATTCGCCAGCTTGTTGAAGACGGATCCGTTCAGTTGAAATATGTTCCCACAACAGAGCAGCCCGCAGACATCTTCACCAAGCCTCTTGGTCCTGCTAAGTTTGAACAATTCAGGAGGTCTATTGGTGTTGTAAATAGATTGAGCATTAAGGGAGGGTATTAGAATAATTCTAATATTAGTTTGATGCTCATTCTTCTAGTTATTGCTATTTTTATTTCTTTAGCAGTTTCTTAGACGAAACTGAATCTCACATAGAAACTTGATGTTTCTATCTTTGTAAATATCTCTGTATTATTACTGAGTATTGAGCTCAATCAATTCATTGAATTCATTTGGAAATCCATATGCGTGTTTCGAACTGTTTTAAGATTTTGTTATTGGCCAAAAATGAATGAGACAGTTTCTAGATATGTAAGGGGGTGTACTATGTGTGCTAAAAGCAAGCCCATCAACAGAAAACTAGGCTTGTACACTCCATTACCAGTACCTTCTCACCCTTAGGAAAGTGTTTGCATGGATTTCGTTGGAGGACTACCTAAATCTAGGAAAGGTCATGATTATCTATATGTTGTTGTGGATAGGTTCAGCAAAATGTGTATTTTGATACCTTGTAATAAACATATTACAACTGAACAGACTGCAAAATTGTTCTTTGAACATGTATGGGTTCATTTTGGATTACCCACTTCCATTGTATCTGATCGAGACACCCGATTTGTGGGGAAGTTTTGGTCAAGTTTGTGGGAACTAATGGACACCAAACTAAAGAAAACCATAGCTTTTCATCCACAAACTAATGGCCAGACAGAAGTAGTTAACAGGAGAGCGATCCAGTTACTGAGAGGATATTGCAGCAAACATCCTAAGCTTTGGGATGAAAATTTGTGTTATGTGCAGCATGCTTACAACAGAGCAAAACATTCTTCTACACAAAGATCTCCTTTTGAGACCTGTTTTGGTTTCACACCAAGGTCTCCTTTGGATTTTGTCTTTGGTAAAGATACCACTTGATGGACACATCGATGTGGACAAGGAAACTAGGTTCATTGAACAAATCCAGGAGATCCACCAGGCAGTAAAGGAATAGTTGGAGAAGAGCCAAGCCAAATACAAGGCAAGGCATGACAAGAATCGAATGGAGCATAGTTTTCAAGTTGGTGACCAAGTCTGGCTGTATACTAGCAAGGACAAGATGCAAGGTGAAGGTAAAAAGCTAAATCCTATCAGGTATGGACCTTTCAAAATACTTGAGAATATTAGTGAGAATGATTTTCACCTTGATCTACCAGCTTACATGCACATCTACTGAGTCGTAAATGCAGATTGCTTGAGATTGTTTGAACCTTCAATGATTGAGGATCCTGAAGAGCAAAGTCAATTGCCTTCTATTGATCACCTACTACCTGAATATCTTAATGAATTACAGGAAGATGCAATGTTGGACAGGAAGGTCAGGATGACGCGTAGAGGAGATGTTGAGTACCTTAGAGTAGGGCTCAAAGGTTCAAAGCCGAGCAGTGCAAAGTGGATTGAGTTTGGGCAAGTGAGAAAACAGTACCCTCACTTAGTCGATGCTTGAAAACCAACTTTTGGTGGTCCAAAAGCTTTTCAGTGGGAAGGTCGTGATCCGAATTGGATCCATGAAGAAAAATCAGAGAACCATGATTGTATCAAGTCGGAAAAGCTTCAAAGAATTAAGAGCAACGATCAAAAACACCTCTAAACAGTGGCAGTTAGCAGCCAGCGTGGAACAATGAGGACCTTGGTCAAAGTTCCATGACCGAGGCCCATGGAGACTGTGCAAGAGGCGAAACTAGCCCCTGGGAGGCCCGGATCAAGAAAATGAGGCAGTTTTTCTTAGCGCTAATCACACATTGCTAGGCGAAACCCCTCGAAAAGGAGAGGCCCCAAGTGCTCAGTCGCATGAGAGTTGGGAAAACCATGGGGAAAAGGGCTAAAGGCAAAGGCGGGACCCGCGCTCCAAAAACTGGTGGTATTTATTGGGGGCACCCTTGGGCGGTAAGCAGTTTTAGCGAAAATGGAGCGATTCCACTCAGCGGCTGATGCATGGCAAGCAGAGGAGGGAGAAAATCGTCGCTCATCGTGCACTAACGGTCGAGCAAGTCAACCATGCGAAATGTGCGAATGGTGTCGAATCTGGAGGCCCCATATCTAACGGCTGAGATCACGTCCGATGGGAAAGCCGGAATCGACATGGGATTAAGCCAAGATCTATAAGAATTCAACATCCAATTTGGCTGCCAAGGTGGTAGATGAATCATTCCATGACGTAACGGAAAAACTGAACTGACGAAGCAAGCTAGTGCAGTTGCAGGAGGAAAAGTGGCCACTCCCTATGAGCTTGATGATGACGCCAAGACAGGGAACTCCAAGCGAAGCTGTAGTAGGTGATCCGACGGGAAGTGGAAGGGGAATCTAATAGCCATGGGATCGAATGGACTTAAAGCCATGAACAAATGGAAAACTAAGCACGAAGAGGGAAGACAGAAGATAGAGAAAACAAAGAAAGACAGTGAAGCAAAAGAAGTAGAAGGAAGACAGAGGGTCAAACTAACCAAAGGCAGCATCGAGCACCAGAGAGCTTGAGGGATTCAAGCCATCTCTGAGAGGATCTATCAGGACTAAGCACCACACTAGGATCTTTCCATCAAAGACCAGAGAGGTCAAAGAGCTGGTGAGGAAAAGAGTCTATGCACTCTAGTGGCTTGGGGAATCTAAGAGCCACCCTGCCAAGCAAATTCTTTTTCAGGAGACTCATATTGATCTCCTTCATTGTAATTCTCTACTTTGACACAATAAAATAAGGCCACCATTGAGAGTTGGACCGGAGATGTAGCCCTGGAGGATAGGGTGAACTCCTTATTAAAGTTTTGTGTTCTTATCTTTGCTTACTATATTTCTTTGTTGTTTTCCATTTCAAGTGTCTGTGTGTTTGTAATCTGATCGATCCGTTGCCTAAATAACATAGACACACACACCAACACATGAGTCTGTAATACCTTCATTTAAATAATATTAACTGAAATCACTAATAGGGTGATTATCAGATCAAGAGTCAACTCCCTCTAATATCATGATGTTATATGGCCCATCTCAAACATGCAACCATCTCTATAAATTTGATCCACGATTAGGCTCCAGTATCGCAACCCTCACCTCTTCCCTATGCATAAAATGACTAAAATGTGTAACGATCAAGAGAGGAGTTTTAATAGGTTGGAGGTGTCCAGAGAACTTGGAAACCCTCAGCTAGTGAACTTAAGTTTGTGTTAGTCACCCATACAACGTGGAGATTTCAACTCAAAGTGAGGTCGCGTTCTCGAAGATTGGGGTGATAATCACGAGGAGAGATGAAATGATTACAAGGAGTGGGGACAACAGTCCAAAAAAGGAAACTCGTATATATTCCATGTCACTAGAGTACTCTGATATTTTACCCCAAAGAAAATATTATGTAGTGGGATCGACTTCATTTTCACCATCGCTCATTCCAAAAGTAGGTAGAGGAAGGATGAGTTATTGTATCAGACCACTTAGGGTGCCACCGGGAAGTTTGAAACATTGTCTATAGGTGCTACATGAGGAAGCTATAGGCAGGCATGAGATGCTACAGGAGGGTCAAGAAGGAGCTACAGGAGAAATTCGAAGGTGAAAATGGAGCCACAGTGTCTTGAAATTGTCTCATAATGATCATGCACACACAAAATTATTTTGACAATAAGTAAGTGACACCCTCCTTTCTTGTTTCTACATCCATTTACATGAGAATTCTTCCTAAGATTGATAATATATAACAGTCAATTAAGAAATAAGAGGTATTTTTGGAAATTTTTGTGGTTAGAACAAGAGAAAAGATGCTTGGTTGATATAAATTATAGCACCCTTCTCCCTCACTACTACCAAGGAATTTAACATTGTTCCACCACTAAGATTGTTTAAAAAAATTGAATTCCACACCTAAGTAGCATGAACGAGGGATAGTATAAGAAATGGGGGGAGGATTTAATACAAGAGAACCCCCAGACACCAAGAGGATTCACCAACACCCTCCTATAGTGGACATTTTCATAAGACACTAATGGTTGGGTTTCTTTGAATTATTAAAGGGAGATGATGATGATATCGCTCATGAATTTTCCATAGCATTACATTCCCAGGGAGAATACAGTGCCACTATTGTTGTCAGAGGGTTGGGCATCCCTTTAAGTTCTGAAACCATAAGAAGAGTGACCACCTTACCCCTAGGAATTTGATGGAGCAAAGAAGACAATGTAGTGAATGTCACAACTGGGAAAAACTTCTTCATTTCGAAAGAGAATCATGTAGAAGATAAGAATGGAATAAGAAGAGAAAGCCTACCTTACCCTTGGGATGAGGTAGCTTACCATATCCTCAAGTATATATCTTGTGAAGGGAGATTGAGTGTGGTTTATGCCTACTATTTCAAATAACTCCATGAGTTGACATTCATGGAAAATTTCATCTTCCTCAAAAAATTAGTGTTCCCCATTTCCTCCTACAGTTAATCATGGAAGGAAAGCACCAACACTTAGCTCACCATGGCCCCATCAAGTTAATTGTGACAGATGTTTTGAGCCATTTAAGGATCCTTGTCCTATAGACTAATTGTGTGGACATCGACATGGAAACTTTTATAGAAACCCAAGCCATCTCACCTAGAGAAACATGAGCCTCTAGCACTGGAGGTAAAGAAGAAAAAACAAAAGAATAAGAGGGAGAAAAAACAGAGGAGGAAGAGGCAGCAAAAATAGAAGAAGATGAGAAAAAACCAAAGAAAAAAGAGGTAGCAAAGACAATGGAAGGAGAAGGAAAAATTGAAGGAGAAGAGGGGGAGAAGCAAGTAGAAGAAAGAGTATGCTCTAAGGAGACTTGTAAACCCCAAGAATCAAAGAATAATTCACATCAAACAAGTCTATCTCCATGGAATACTGAACAAGAAGTAATTGCAACATTGGCTACATTGGGCACACCAAGACAAGATCCCTTATCTTTCAAGAGAAGGAAGAGAACCAGATTTAGATAGAAGAAACTACAACCTCCCACAAAGGTCTCTATCATTATTGAGGAATCGCCAAGTAAAAAGGAAGAAGTGGGACCCAATGAGGGAAATATTGAGGAGGTCACTTCCCCTAAAACCAAAACCAAGTCACTTATAGCATATGTGGGTAGGCCCACCACTATGTCAATGGCCTTCAAGAAACCTAGGATAGAAGCTACGTTTGAGAAAAAAGAACAAGAGAAGCTATAGGAGAGGCATGTTTTTCTACAAGAGAGGCAAAGACTGCTACAGGAGGAACAAGGGAAGTTACGGGAGCATAAAAAAGAGCTACAAGAAGAAGCAAACACCTCAAAGTCAGTTGGAAAGGACCTCCAAGAGCTCCAAGAGCTTGATTCACAACCTAGCTTTGGGTCCTACTACAAATTTGTTGAAGGAGGAAGAATTATCCCTAAAAAACTTGCAATCCCACTCCTTTATGAGCTGGAGATAGAAAGAGGCAGAAACTGTAGGTTAATGAAAATTACCAAATCCAAGAATGTGGAAGGTGTGGGCCTCATGGAGGATAAAGTCATTAAAATGGGAAAGGAATTGAGTGATTTGAGACTAAGGGATTATATTATGAAGGAGAAGCTACAGGCAAAGAACATAAGGTTGAGAGAGAGGCTACAGGAGAAACAAACACAACTTGCCACCATAGAAAGTTTCTCTATGGAAGACCTGCAATGCAGGCAACCATCAAAATCTTATGCTCTCTTCCTCAAAGAATAATGGTTGTAGTTCCAAAAAAAAACTCTAGCAAAATATGGGAGTCTTCCTTTTCAGGACTACAGACAATTTATTGAGTTTTTCCAACAAACTATTATGGAAGATAGGGAAAAGTTAGCTAAATTCTACATGCATAATTTCACTTTGACAAATCTGAATTTCTGGGATCCCAATTCAAGATTGGGAGACATGCAACTAATGGCTTTAGCATCTTGGTTGAATCATGAGGAGACAAGGGCTGAGGAGGTGAAAACGGTAATGACAAAAGAGGAGAAAGAGACCTTGTATATCAGAGTAGAGCTAGTGAGCCTTAAGGACGTCATCAACAATCATAACATCATCTCCAATGATGCTACTTTAGCACTAAAATACATTGCAACCCAGGAGAAATTCATTATGCACTTTGAAGACACCTTTAGAATGTTGGGAATAGAAATTATGTGAGCTTACCAGAGAACATGGTATGCCTTACTTCATAGTCTACAAGTCAGAGAATATCACTCTCCTAAAAGGCTAAGGAATGCATTGGAGAGAACACCATTATACAAGAGAATCATGTAGAGGATGAAGATCATATGGATATGACTCAAACTCAGTCCAACCTTGTTGCTAGGCTTGCAAGAAGGAACAAACCAAACATAAGAGAAAAATGAATGGACTGAGATAAAAAAGAATAAGGTTTTTACCCACAAGAAGGCACACCATATGAGGTGCCTTGAGATGTCAAAGAGGCCACCAAGGCCATGAAATAGCTTTACATGGATGAATAAGTTGTTGAGAGAGTGAGAAACACCTTCAGTAGGGGGGTGACGATGAGTCCCATCAATAGATATATTTTGAAGATCATCAGGCCATCCTCCAACCTTAAAACTATCCTTTTCTCCCATTAATTCACAATTTTTGTTATATTATGCTTAGTAAGAAGAGTAAAAGGTGTTTGTCATAGTATGTGGCCTAATGTGATTTAATTGTAGGAAAGAAAAGCATTTTTTAGGAATTTATTATGCAAGATATTGATGGAAACAACCAGGAGAGAATCTAAAGGGTTCGTCCACCTCCTTAACTCCCTAACTCAGTTTGGGATCACAACATCCTCTCTCACTAGTTCGAATTCATTGGCAGCCGAGTAACTCCTAGTACAAGTGAAGCTGAAGAGGGACCAAATCCACAATTTCCAAGATCGAGGGAATCAATCCTATTTTCAAGGGAGTTGTTATAAACTACTCTTTTGTATAAATAAAAAAGATGAAAATATCATTAGGATTCAAAGCTTTGATTCAACTAGGTGTAGCTGTTGAGTTCAGAGCTTGACATTATCATTTTAAACTTTTATGTGATGTATGATACTTTTACTTTCTAATAATGAGAAGTTGGTTATTAAACTACATCTGAGTTAGTTTCAGAGGGCTGAAACCCTGGGTTTGGGCCCAACCTAGAGGCTTTGGTACCTCTTTTGTACTTGTGTTTTTTTCTTGGTTCCAATAATTACATCTTTCTTTCATTTCAGTAGAGGTTAAGCTATAAAAACCTATGATTGCAAGCTTCTACAACACCTCTCTTTTGGGAGAATGGTTGGAAGGATTCACAATCTCAGTCCAAAAATATTATGTCTATGACTTCTTGGAAATAGATGAATGTTAGTTGTTCTTCTTCAAATTTTATTTTTGTAGCTTAGAAGTCATTTCAATGATCATATTAATGTTATGGAATAAAAAAATGTTATTGAAATTCAACTCATCTTTTCCATCATATTTTATATCACTATGTTAATGATAAATGGATGCATGCATGTGGCTGGTTGCAGGGCTGTGTTGATCTGCAGGGGAAGGCACCTCTTTTACCTTCATCTTGGAATCCTCCATATTCTCTTTCCATACCTCAATTTTGTCCCCAAAACTCTATTTCTACAGTCACTCTGCCTAGTAATTTTAGGACACCATGAGCATTCATCTTGGTGCAAGACAGACCTATAAAGGGTCATGGGCTTGGATAGGGGGCTCAACCCAACCTTCCTTCACGCTCTCTAAACTCCATCCACCTTTTCAAGCCCTTAAGACATCATCTCTACCCTAAAAAGGCTCTTGAAACCCCTCTTGTAGCATTACAGGTCCTCCTATAACAATACAAGACCTTTTTTAGCAGGCCTGTAGCACCACTTTTCTTCACCTATTTTTCTCCCCACTTCAATAGTAGCTCAATCAAGATGAATAATTACCCCAAGTTGCGATTTGATGACCAAAGGAAGCTCCTAGACCACTCTAACCATTCCTTTTCCTCACTGCAAAACAAAGTAGAATTAATGTTTTTCAATCACAAGTATGATGCAAGTTAGGTTTCTAATTTTCAAGCAAGTGTGAAATAGGTATATGATACATGCAATTAGGATGCTAGTTTGATGAATTATGCAAGATAGATTAAATTTATTTATGCAAGTAGGTTATCCCTTTTCCTTCATGAAATGATTAATTATCATCTATAGGTTAAGAAAATGGTATTTTCACTTTCATTGCTAGAATCAGTTTTCAATTGTGCTTTCATCTGCAAGATTTCACCATAGTTGAGTAGGAGGAATTTTCTCTTGAAAATTTGATCTAATATCATGACTGAGGGTGGCATGAGTAGAATCTAACATACTATGCATATAGCACTCTCACCATCATCGAGTACTCCTCATCTATCATTAATCCCATGTTTTGTCATAGAACTCATTGGATTTAGTGTCATAGTACCTTTCTAAAAAGTACTTCTTCCTAAAGAGTCTCTTCAATTCATGCCAACTCATATCCTCCATTATGATGTCTCTGACACACTTCACATCTTCCCACTATATGTCTACTTTCCCTTTTAGACTAAAAATAGTTATGCTGGCCTTCATGTTCTCTATGTAATCATGCAGCTCAAAGAACTTCTTCATCCCAAGAAAACATGCCTCTGCATCTTTTGGTTTCTTCAACTCTCCCTAATATGTAGGTGGCTTGGCTTTATTGAACTCATCTGGAAAATAACCCCTCTTGCTCCTCCTATGACCATGATACATGTCTAAAATAGAACTAGAGTAGAACTCATGTACACTGCCTTTCCTATCATGTTTATCCAAGAACCTACCATCTCTGACCTTGTCATCCATGTCTGACCTACGCCCACCATGAGACCTGCTACCATATTAGTCGTGTCCTCCTCTCAATGACTAATCCATGGTTATCCATGTCTTTGCAAATCTAACAAGCTCTGAAGGATCACTGCATTGACCTTTAATTGTTTCTCGTGTGCCCTAGAAAGTCTCTCTTGTGACTAAATGATCCCATTATTATATTCTTTGCAACTTCTTATCTCTACCTTCAAACTTCTCAAAGTGTTTGTTACTCATCTCTTAGTTTCTCATTTGATTTGTAGGGGGGGTCTCATGAACTGTAATCCACCATTATTTTAGTCATCTTTAATCTTCATCTTCCTACAAATGGTAAACCAAATACAAACATAATCAACATACCTCAGCGAAGTTTAGAGTAGGCTATTGATGAGCCCCAGAAATGGGTAATTATATGGGCTCATTTTACCTCTTAATTCGACTTAATCCACCGTTCTCATTATTTTATTGCATGTTTTTTATCATATTATGCTAATAGAGTGAATTGGTTTAGTCATTATGCCAAAAAGTCTAATGTGTGCTTTATGCAGAGTTTTGGTCAATTTTGAGACAAAATCAAAGGTTTAATGAGCATTTGGCATCCAAATTTGTGGACGAACAAGGGAGAGGAATTGTAGGATGGTGTCCCCTTCATTTATGAGCCCTTACCTTGAATTCTCCATCAAAAAATCAGAGCACAAAACCAAGCGGCAGCCAAGCAAGTCAAGTAGGACTGTTGTTATCTTCAGTTCCAGGAAGTCGAGTTCCTTAATTTTAGGAGGACTGTTGGAGGACCCCATTTGTATAAATAAGAAGGCTTAGGTCCTCAATTTTTTTAGTTTGATGTTAGCCATTTGATAGTCTATTTTCTCACTTTAGTGCAACCTTGTACTCAGCTCATTTTTGAGCTCCTTTTGCATACAGTTTTGTGATGTAACTATTATTTTTTTATCAATGAAGATGAATCCAGCTTTGAACCAATACTGATCTTTCTTAGGGGATTGTAGCTCTTGGGTTTGGGCCCAACCCAAGTGCCCAGTACCTCCTTTGTGTACTTCTATGTGTTTTTCTTGCATTCATGAAATAATTTTTGTTATTTAGGTTAAATCTTGCTTTGTTACTTAGGTTGTTTTTGATGATTAAGATAGTTTTTTTTATTTTAGGTTGATTAGATAGTTTGATAACAGAAAAAGATCCACAAAAGGCTACGAAGCAGGCCTTGATATCCTTTCTCTCTCCTTGGGACCATGAATTGAGACCAAGGCACTCTTGCTGCCACAAAAACATTGTTTTTGCTTTCCAATGCAATTGTTAGTGTTAGATTTCGAGTTGGAAAAGTTGATATCAGTCGTGATTACATGCTTAGTTCTGTTCTTGTTTAGTTTCCATAGCATTTTTTTGCATAACTTCATGTCCATAAAGTTTTGTTCAGCACTTTTCTGGTTTTTAGGTCAGAATTAGGTCAAAAATAGGTAAAACTCTGTTTTTTAGTTCTTGCTTGGGTCAGGTTTGAAAACAAGTGTGCAGCTCACCTGTAAGACACTCCAGCTTATCATTATTCCATCATACAACCTGCTCCAGTCTCTCTCTCAAATATTTCCTTCACTCATTCGCCATTTCCCAAACTACCCCAATTTCTACGTTCTTGTGCAAAGCTGTTTCCTTGACCTTTGAACAAATCCAACCATCTCCTTCACTCCTGATCTTCATTTACAAGGTCCTAGACCCTTTAACATCTCTATCCATCCTTCATTTCCACTTTCCCACCATTTTTCCACCTTCAACCCTCTAAAAACCACTTTCGGCCTCTTCCTGTAGAACTTCTTGTAGATCCCGTGTAGCCTCTTGTAGAAGTTCATGCGAGCGATTTTTCAAAATTTGAGCACGGTGGAAATCTCTAGAAGAGTACCAGGGACTCCTTAGGTCCTCTCCACACCTTCCCAACCTCCTGCAAATGCCCACTCCATTTCCTTTCACCACTAAACCTCTGCACAGTCACAAATAGTTAAAACACAAGCATAATAATTCTGCATAAACTTGCTCAAAAGTACAAAAATATGATTTTTCCATATTTTCCTTTAGAAGTAGCTTGAATACATGCATTTCACCTTGTCAATAGTCAATGGCATCCATTTCAGTAGTTTCCATCTCTTTTCTTGCACAAGTAGGGTTAGTGGGTGAAACTAGGGTTTGCTAGGGTTTACGTTTCCTTTCAGCTTTCATCTTCTTTATGCAAGTAGACTAGCCTCTTTGAGTTAGCTTCCTTCCATCACAGTTAAAAGCTTCTTCTAAGAACTCATAGAAGTTGGCTTAAGCTCCTAGTGAACTTGTGCCAGCTGATCAAGTGACAGCCTGCAGTAAGAGCTAGTAGTTGTGCATATACACAGTCGCTTCCAAGTTTGTTACGAACTACCGGGTTGATAAAATTAAAGTAGGGAGTCCCCAGAGTTGCAGCATCATTGCTGCAATACTAGATCTTACCATATTTTTGGCGCCTTTGACGAGAAAGCGTCAGAGTATTTTGTGATTACTGCTTTTCTTATATTTTCTACTACAACCTTCTGCTAAGTAGTTTATTTCGGCAAGAGTAGAGTAGTTGTTTCATTTCAATTCCGCAATTTCCTTTCTGCAAAAGTAGATTAGACATTTCCTATTTTCATTTCAATTCTACAATTTTCATTTCAACAAGCGTAGATTAGGCATTTCCTGTTTTCATTTCAACTTCTACAATTTTCATTTCAACAAGCGTAGATTAGACATTTCCTGCTTTCGTTTCAAATTCTGTAATTTCCATTTCAGCAAGCGTAAATTAGTCATTTCTTGCTTTCATTTCAATTCTGCAATTTCCATTTCAGCAAGCGTAAATTAGTCATTTCCTGATTTCATTTCAGTTCTGCAATTCCATTTCAGCAAGATTCATTTCAGTTAGTTGCAATTTGTTGTTCAATCAATTTCAGTTTTGCAGGTACAAGCAGAAAAAAACAAAAAAATCACCAAAAAAGAGATTTCCTTTCATGCCTTATAGGAGTAGAGATAATTGAAAAAAATGTTTGCACAACACCACCAGTGCTTCACACAGCCAACCTTCTCTCTTCTTCGGTGGCTGCAATCAAGAAACACCCTTAGGTAACAGCGAGACATATTTGAAAAACCTATAGGGGAGAAGAAGAATAAAACATTCCTCTGGAACCAATGGCTAAAAACAGAAATGTTGGGAGAAATACCTTTTCATCCAACTCATCCATTGAAGGTGAAATTGGAAACATGTGGGAAGATTTCAAGAGCGAGATGAGGCAAGTGCTTTCCTTGCATATCAAAAGATATCGAGAGGAAGCAGAGATGGCTTTGGCCATCTTTTGTCCCAAGTGCACTAGAAAGAATCCTAGGAACGAATGTCCATTGCACTCTATAGAAGTGTGTTTTGTTTGTGAAGAAGACCATCCTACAAACCAGTGCCCTTCCTTACCCAGATTTAAAGCTATGTACCAAAGGGCTGAAGGAGCCACTGAACCACTCTATTTCATGAACCAAAGGAGGCCACATGGACCCAGACCTTACCAGCAGGGAATGCAAGGGACATCTCAGACTTATTACAACCCCTATCAAGCCACTTCCATGCCTTCTTGAGGTCCCCCTGCTCATCCTTCCTGGTCCACACCCCCTCCTTCGTCGTATCCATCTCAATATCATGCTCAACCAGCTACTCATTCATTTCACCCCTATCCTCAACCACATCCTCAGTGGAATGCATCTCATCAGGGGTGGAGGCCCCAGTACAACTCTCCTCCCGCTCCTTTGCATCCACCACCTACTCAATCGCAACCATCGCCTCCTGCTCCACCAAGGCAGCCCCAAATGCCTGCTCAACCGAACGCGAACCCAAATAACAGGCAGGCTCAGCAAGTATATAGTGGGAAACCACCTGCCCAACCACAACCCCATCCACATCCATCTCAAATATACACTCCCACTCAACTACCTGTACCACCATTTTCAAATCTGCACATTGGAGTAGCTCAACCCAATTACAATGTTGAAGCACAACATGTCCAAACAACTCCTCTTGAGCTCAATGATATTCACCATAGCTCAGGAAGAGTATTGCAAAACGGAGATTATATTGATATCATTGAAGGACCACATTCAGTAGAAGAAGATGCAAAAGAGAAGGTCAAAGAACCATTAGTTGCACTTGATGAAGAGAGGACATCAAAATTAGAGATTGAGAGAGCTCCCTCATGGTTACCATCAAATCCTCCAAGTATTCAAGAGAAAAATAAACAAAAAGAGGAAGATGTGAAGGTCATGGTAGAAGGTGACATGAAGAATGATCTAGATCAGCAAAAGGACCAAGGACATCACAGACGTCACAGCTATATTGAGATATGGTTCCAGACGGTCACTAAGTTGCAACAGTACTCTCTTCTTCAACTATGCTTGATCCCTTCAAAGTCAAATAATTTGGTCTCTGAAATCCGGATACCTGTCAAATCATGCATTTCAAGACTCCACATCATTTTTTCTATCATCTCGATGTGCACATGGCTCCATTGGAAGTATTCTTGTATTTGAAAATGATTTTGTTTTTCAAGTAGGGTAGGGTAGGAAAAAAAAAAGGAGAAAAGGAAAAAATGAAAAATAAGAGAAAAATAAAAATCTAAGACAAAGGCCTCCTCGGAGGCACCTCAAATTGGCTCATTGATTGAAAACCTCCATGAGGCGGTCAATGGGTTGAAAAGAAGATAAAAGAAAAATGTAATAAGATCCCTGGGTGAAAACCTCCCTTGGAGGCGCCCAGGGCAGGCAATTAAGGTGAAAACCTCCTTAAGGTGCCCTAGTTGTTTTCAAAAAAAAAAAGAGAAAAGGAAAAAGAAAAAATGAATTTCCAGTTGTATTGCAGGTTTGCAGGAGAACTTTAGGAAGTAGCAGCAGGTGCCAAGAAAGCTCTGAAACCAATAACAACACCTATCCTTCCTTCCCTCACTCTTCTCCATCATTTTTGATGTTCTTTCCACCTCACTGTGTTTCTTTTCTGAAAACTGTGTTTTCTACAGGAGGATCCTGTAGAAATTACAGAGAGCTAGAAATGGACTTCAAAAGCAGTTTGGGGAACAGGGAAGCTTCATAAACGGTTTATAAATCCTCCTACAGTCTTCAAACCCCTCTTCCATCATTTCCATGCCTACATCGCACCCCAAGCTCATTTTTCTTATTGTCCAAAAAACTGCAGAATGCTCTAATACCAAAAATACATAGAGCATAAATTTGTTTTCTTCCTAACTTGAAAACCATCCATCCATTTAAAAAATTGTTTCATGGGGAGTTGTATAGGGTTGATGGCAACATGCCCAAGCAATTTCAGCCAATTCTAGTGCACGGTTTCCAAGAAAATAGCCTCCATCACCTTCAGCCATTTTTGCATTTTCTCCATATCCATGCATCCATTTAAAAAGCTATTTCATGGGGAGATGCATATGTTGATAGTAACCTGCCGAAGCAATTTCAGCCAATTCCAGTGCATGGTTTCCAAGAAATTGACCTCTGTCACCTTCAGCCATTTTCAGTTTCTCTTGAAATTTGTGCATCCATTGACCATAATTTTTCTATGGGAGGTGCATAATGATGATAGAAACATGTTCAAAAAATTTCAAGTCAATCCAGTCTATCGTTTGGGAGCTATGGACAAAACAAGTCGTTGTCCTGCAAAAATCTAGCATCATCAGCATGAGGGTGCAAATATGAAGGTTGAAACAGACTCCTACAGCTTAGATCTAGCCAGAGGATACCTACACAATAAAAATAGCCACACATCAGACAGTAAAAAGCATATAGCAGAAGGGACACAGGTATGCAGCAATTGAATATGAGCATGCAGCGGCAAAAGAACCAAGCAGCACGCACATTTCAATTTACAGATAAGAGTCTAAACCAGTTCCTCTATTTTCATCTGTATGAGTCGAAACTTCATAAATGAATGAAATGGTTGGATTAAGCCAGAAAGTTGGCCAGTTAACTGGACACCCTTAGCTAGTTCGATCGCACTCATCCGGAGATCACATTGCACGTGTGTCTAGTCAACTCATGGAAAAATCTAACAGTCAGGTAGTGGCAGCTGTGTTGAGCTCAAGCGCCAATGATGGCAAGTGATTACGGGCAGAAAACATGCAGTTTCATAATAGCACTGTAGTGGGGACAAACAGTCTGCATGGGGCCAACGTGCACTTGGCCAGCTCACCCTCCATCACCGGAAGTCTCCATAAACAGTCGTAAGAACTCCTCTTTGAAATACTCTAACCACCTTTGTTTCCATTTTACCATCATCCCTGCAGCTGCAGCAAGCTCTATACCACCTCCATAGCAGCGAACCAGTCGTTCTCTACCATTTTTCAAAACCCTCTTGCTTATCAAGTTCTACAGGAATGGCAAACACAGTCTACAGGAGCAAGAACACTGTCTACATGAAGATTTCTATAGGAAGGGCAGAGAGCAGCCTTGTAGCTGGAAAATTCGAGATTTTTGTCAAAATTCAAGCTTGAAACGAGGTAGGCTCGAGGAAACCTCTCTGCAATGACCTATTTGTATAAGGTGGTGGATTAAAAACATAGTATTGGGTTGAAAGAAAGGAGAATGAATCTTAAAAGTCTGCCTGCATATTTTCTTTGAGTTCTACAAAGTTCTATGTTTTTTTTCTCTGCATTCGAAGTCTATCTTCTTCTTTCTCACATTCTTCTGAAAAAAGGGATGCAACCATGGAATCCAACCTGTGAAAAAAAAAAACAAATTTGCAAGATTGTCCACTCTCTGAAGAAAAAACACTATGTTATAAATATTCTTTGTTTAGTCAAAAGTATTGATTTTTCTCAAAAACCGAGAAGCAAATTCAAGTTGGAAATAGTTTGAAGGGAGGAAAATTGCAAATTGTTGTTGTGAAAAAAACACGAAAAGTTCCCTCTCTAGTTCTAGAAAGACAAACCCTAGTTGTTCCTCTATTTTCGGTCTTGAAAGTTTGTTGCCTTCCCCCTCACCTATGATATCAGTCCTTCTGACAGTGAGAAAGAAGAGCAAAAAGGGGGAGAAGATGAAGCAACTAACGACTCAGCAGGACAAGAAAAGGAGAAGGAAGAAACTAAAATAGAAGAGGAGAAGGATGAAGAGACGTAACAGGAAGAAACAGAGAAAACAGAGAAAGAAAAAGAGATAGAAGGAGGAGAAAAAGAGGAAGCAGAGGCAAAACAAAGAAAAGGATCCCTTGAGACTCTAGAAAGATAGGTAGCAGTTGGTCTCACTGCCCTAAGCACACCAATTAAGCCAAAAGAAAAGAGAAAAAGGCAGGCCTCCATGTATTTCAAGGCCAAGAAAAGCACAAGAATTCAAACAAGTAGAATAGGAGGAGCAGTGGAAGGACATGGACAAGAAGGCAGAATTTTATGGCACACATGAGTATACCACATCAGAAGCTTGGGATGATAGGGAGGCCACCAGGGCCATCAAAGATGAAGAGATAGATTAGTTGCTCAGAGGATGAGCAACACCTTCAGTAGGAGGTTGATCATGAGCCCCAGAAATGGGTAATTATATGGGCTCATTTTACCTCTTAATTCGACTTAATCCACTATTCTCATTAGTTTATTGCATTTTTTTTATCATATTTATGCCAATAGAGTGAATTGGGTTAGTCATTATGCAAAAAAGTCTAATGTGTGATGTTTGCAAATTTTTGGTCAATTTTGAGACAAAATCAAAGGTTTAATGAGCATTTGGTAGCCAAATTCGTGGAAGAACAAGGGAGAGGATTTGTAGGAGGGTGTCCCCTTCATTTATGAGCCCTTACCTCGAATTCTTCATCAAAAACTCGAAGCATAAAGCCAAGGGGCAGCCAAGGAAGTCAAGTAGGATTGCTCTTATCTTCATTTCCAGGAAGCTAAGTTCCTTGATTTTAGGAGGACTGTCGGAGGTCCCTATTTGTATAAATAAGAAGGCTTAGGGCCTCAATTTTTTAGTTAGATGTTATCCATTTGATAGTCTATTTTTGCACTTTAGTGCAGCCTTGTACTCAACTCATTTTTGAGCTCCTTTTGTAGATAGTTTTGTGATGTAACTATTATTTTTTTATCAATGAAGATGAATCCAGCTTTGAACCAGCACTGATCTTTCCTAGGGGGTTGTAGCTCTTGGGGTTGGGCCCAACCCAAGTGCCCAGTACCTCCTTTGTGTATTTCTATGTGTTTTTCTTGCATTCATGAAATAATTTTTGTTATTTAGATTAAATCTTGCTTTGTTACTTAGGTAGTTTTTTATGATTAAGATAGTTCTTTTTGCTTTAGGTTGATTAGATAGTTTGATAACAGAAAAATATCTACAAAAATGCTACCAAGCAGGCCTTGATCTCCTTTCTCCCTCCTTGTGAAATGAATTGACACCAAGGCACTCTTGCTGCCACAAAAACACTATTTTTGCTTTCCAATGCAATTTCTAATGTTAGATTTCGAGTTGGAAAAGTTGATATCAGTCGTGATTACATGCTTAGATCTATTCTTGTTTAGTTTCCATAGCTTTTTTTTGCATAACTTCATGTCCATAAAGTTTTGTTCAGCACTTTTCTGGTTTTTAGGTCAAAAATAGGTTAAACTCTGTTTTTTAGTTCTTGCTTGGGTTAGTTTTGAAAAGAAGTGTGCAGATCACCTGTAAGACACTCCAGCTTATCATTCTTCCGTCATACAACCTACTCCAGTCTCTCTCTCAAAGATTTCCTTCACTCATTCGCCATTTCCCAAACTGCCCCAATTTCTACGTTCTTGTGCAAAGTTGTTTCCTTGACCTTTGAACAAATCCAACCATCTCCTTCACTCCTAATCTCATTTGCAAGGTCCTAGACCCCTTAACATCTCTATCCGTCCTTCATTTCCACTTTCCCACCATTTTTCCACCTTCAACCCTCTAAAAACCACTTTCGGCCTCTTCCTATAGAACTTCCTGTAGAATTTCCTGTAGATCCCCTGCAGCCTCCTATAGAAGTTCGTGCGAGCGATTTTTCGAAATCTAAGAGTGGTGGAAATCTCCAGAAGGGTATCAACGACTCCTTAAGTCCTCTCCACACCTTCCCAACCTCCTGCAAACACCCACTCCATTTCCTTTCGCCACTAAACCTCTGAACAGTCACAAATAGTTAAAACACAAGCACAACAATTCTGCATAAACTTGCTCAAAAGTACAAAAAGATGATTTTTCCATATTTTCCTTCAGAAGTAGCTTGAATACATGCATTTCACCTTGTCAATAGTCAATGGCATCCATTTCAGTAGTTTCCATCTCTTTTCTCGCACAAGTAGGGTTAGTGGGTGAAACTAGGGTTTGCTAGGGTTTACGTTTCCTTTCATCTTTCATCTTCTTTCTACAAGTAGACTAGTCTCTTTGAGTTAGCTTCCTTCCATCATAGTTAAAAGCCTCTTATAAGAACTCATAGAAGTTGGCTTAATCTCCTATCGAACTTGTGCCAGCTGATCAAGTGACAGCCTGCAATAAGAGCTAGTAGTTGCGCATATAGCACCGTTGCTTCCAAGTTTGTTATGAACTACCGAGTTGATAAAAGTAAAGTAGGGAGTCCCAGGAGTTGCAGCATCATTTCTACAATACTAGAGCTCACCAGTGATCTTGTCTGCAAAATCAGTGTAGATTAGCATGATACATGTATAATCATAATCACAACAATATTACCGAACTCATGCATGATAATACCAACTTCATACCATGACCTCATGCACAACAACCATAACCATAACAATGCATGCATAACAACCATATAGACAATGACATGTATGCATAACAAACACAATCTACCCATTCAGTCCAAGTATTGAACCATGCTTTAGTACCAATCTGTAACCACCCCTCCCATATCTACCTAGTTTCACCGGCCTGCTAGGGTAAACATGAGAGGACGAGATACTATGACAAGAATCAAACTCCTAAATATAGTTAAGGAAGTGGAATTGACAAACTAAAACTTCATTGACCTTCCTCAAGAGTTACAAGACCCCTAGGAGGTAAACAACGAATCCAGGTGCCCAAACAGAGAACTAACTTGCCTTTTTAGTGAGATAGACCCCTAGTCACTTGCATAAAAATGGAAGCCAACAATTGTGACCCTCTAGACACATGGATAACACTGCCTCAAAGTGACTGCCTTTTAGATAATCCAGTTTTGAGCATGTGACCTGAGAATCTGAGCCACCTTTTCAGGGCTAGCATACATACCTCTGCCCAAAAATTGATAAGGCTTTCCAAAACAATGAATGACACCAAGAAAAATCCATTAATATAAAAAATGATCAAGAACTTGACCTAACCAGGCCTAACCATGATAGCCAATTTTTCAAACATATAATGAACATGAAATTTATATGTCATGAATGCATGTCTAAACATAGGGGTTTGATACTTATCTGAGAATCATCAAGAAGATCTAATTCCCTCTCACAATAGCTGCAATAACATTTATTAGGTCATGCATTCAATAACCATTCATTTACCAATCAAAACATGATAAGAGACATAACTAGAATCTATCATAAAACCATGCTTATAACCAACATATAACAAGAATAATAACAATGATAGAGTAACCATCAAAGACACATCATAACAAGTACATTTACTCATGAAATACAAGAGGAAAATAGCTCTTATTAACATATGAAAAAAACAACCAAGTCAAGGAATTCCACGTACCACTCGACCATAGATTGGGCTGAACCAAATATTTCTTTCAGCCAATTACCGTCGTGCCATTTTTTAATCATGAATGTAAAATTCAAAAAAAAACAACTAGGGTCTCCTCATGCTTTACCATAATCTTGCAAAAATTGGTCAAGAGAATCCTAGGCCCAAAATAATCACCCACACAACTAGTCTTTACCATAATCCCTCCATTACCGGTCAAAGGATTCATAGGCCCAAACACTATCAGGCTTTACCACAATCTCGCCAAAACTATTCAAAGGATCATTAGGCCCTAAACAAGCTTAGATGCCTCCAAATTTCTTCATCAATACCTTGATGAATTTATTTGTCTCAACTCCCAGGATTTATCGCAATCTCAGTAAAACCAATCAAGGTATTCTTAGGCCCTTGGTAATTTTCTTGAGACCACCTCACCCGATTCCAAAACCATTCGATAATCCAATGCTCAACCAAATGAAAGAACCCCATTGTTAGGTCCCTATACTACTAGTGTAGCCACTTATTGTTATTAGTGCAACCCCCTTATTGTATTTTTGTGCCCATGTATTCCCCATCTTGTTATAATTGTGCTCCATAGAAGCCCACTATTGTTATTTTTGTGCCCCTATAATATTATTGTTATGTAGGATCTGATTATATTGGGACCATTTAGACTCCTATATATAGAAAGGAGATATTGTCATTTGTATCATCCAAGAAATATTCATTTGTGTAATATAAAGGAGGTTTCCCCCTCGAAGAGGCTAATTTTGAAGTCGTTGACCTATCTTTTCTATCTTTTTGTGAGTTGGTTTCATAACATTTGGTATCAGAACTTTGGATTCTAGGGTTTTGTTGCTCCAAACAGGGCATCGTGGAATTTTCACTATAACGTTTTCTCTACGAAATTTAAGAAGCTAAAAAAAAAACCCATTTGATCCAAAATCGTTTGGAACCTCGGGTCCAAATTTCAGATGTTGTCTCAATATATTTGCGAAGATATGATCTGAGGAAGTTAGAGTTTGGGTATGCTTCAGAATTCCATCTCAAACCGGTTATTGTTGAATTTTCACTATAATTTTTTTTGTATGGAGGTTCAGACTCTGAAATTAACACCCATTTGAGACAAAATCTTGGTGAAGTTCAGACCCAAATTTTAGATCTTGTTTTGTTATAGTTTCAGAGATACGGTTCAAGACATTTAGGGTTTTTGCAGGCTCCCGAATTACATCCCAAACAAGTGACCTTGGGAGAATCATCGTAACTTTTTCTCTGAGCATAAAATTGAAATTTTGTCAGAATTTATAGAAAGAGGACGGACTTTAATTTTCTATGTATTATTTTCAGGGCCAAAGGTCCAAACAGTGACATGGCACTTTATACAAGTTTGTTCTACTGAAAAAGTATATAATGAGGTCATCTTGGGAGATTAGGTATAACTCTTTCTTGGAGAATCCAATTTTAATTAGATTGGTGGCATTGGAAAGAGCACGTACAGGAATACTGCAAGTCGCAAGTTCAGACCTTGGAGATCTGAAATTTCATAGATACAACAGATTCAAGATCGGGCTGCTAAAAGAAAGAAAAAGAATGACTCGAATCAAGAAAATAGAAACACCTAGTAAGCAAAATTGGATGGATGATTTGAAGAATATGATCGAAGCTAAGATAACTAGTTTTATATGTGCCATGGAAGTTAATATCGATGGTATGGGATCATATTTGAAGAAAGGCATGGAATATTTGAAAAAAGACATGGAAGGTTTGAAGGAAGGTGGGACAAAAATGCTACAAGAAAGGCCTCTTAATTGACGAAAAGGCCCACCATATTCCAAAGATTGATATGAGGAAGTTTGATGGAAAGGATCTCGTAACATGGATACTATAGATGGAGAAATATTTTGATCTACATGATTTTCAACTGTTACAAAAGGTATGTATTGCATCTTTATATTTAGAGCTGAATCAATTTTTATGGTATAAAATGCTTTGTTCTCATAAACCACTTGTCACCTGGTCAATTTTCATAGAGGAAATGATAGCACATTATGAGTATACAAAGAGAAACACCTACCTTAGCCAATTAATAAATCTCAAACAAAAGGGTTCAATGGCAGAGCACATTGAATACTTTCAAAAATTGAATATAAGGGTAAATGATATTCCAGAGAAGCAAAGGATTGATTTCTCCATAGGGACTTTAAAGGATAACATTCAACATGAGGTTCGTCTTTGGGAACCTGATTCATTGGAGAAGGAATTCAGGCTAGAAAGAAAATTTATGGCAACAAGAAATCCTACCACTAACAATTATAAAGATGGAAGTGTTATTGCTCCTAGCCTTCCACAACCTACAAGGTTGACACCAAAAAAATTGGAAGAAAAAGAAGAAAATGACCTTTGTTACAATTGTGATGGAAAATACACTAAAGGTCATAAGTGTGCTGAGAATAAATTATTTTTACATTGATTTTGAATAGGAGGAAGAAAAGGATCAAGAAACGTCAAAAGAAGAGGATATACACCAGGAACCAACCCCAGAGAAAGAAGAAATGAATCCGACCATATCTTGTAATGCATTGGCAAGAATTACCACTCCTCAAACTCTCAAGATAGAAGGACATATCAAAAAGAAAAAGGATAACCTCACTTTTGCGCAAAATAGAATGAAAAAATAGGTAGATCAACATCACAACGAAAGAAGTTTTGATGTATGTGACTGGGCATTTCTACAGCTACAAACATACAAAAAAAGGTCCCTCAACCAAGCTAAGAAGGATAATAAATTATCACCAAAGTACTATGTTCCTTACAAGGTGTTGCAAAAGATTGGTACTATGGAATATAGATTGGAGCTTCCTGCATCTTCTCGAGTGCCCCCAACTCTCCATGTTTCATACTTAAAGAAGGTTATAGGTGACAAGCCCACAGTTCAAACAATATTGTTGGAACTTGATGAGGAAGGAAAAATCATATTGGAACCCAAAGTAGTCACGAAAACCAAAACCTGATGCTATGAAATCGATCAATTTCAAAGTATCTTATCAACTGGAAGAACTTACCCTTTGAAGATTTCATGTGGGAGGACGAGAATTTTATACAGAAGCATCTAGAACTACTCAAGCGTTGAGGACAACACTTTTTGAAGGAGAGGGGCATGTTAAATCCCTATACTACCAGTGTAGCCCCTTATTGTTATTAGTGCAACCACCTTATTGTATTGTTGTGCCCATGTAGTCCCCATGTTGTTATTATTATGCCCCATAAATGCCCACTATTGTTATTGTTGTGCCCCTACAATATTATTGTTATGTAGGATCTGATTATATTGGGACCACTTAGACTCCTATGTTGGAAATAATACTGAGAGGGGGGTGTGAATCAGTATTATCTGGTCAATTATTTTCTTTTTCAAACCCAGAACATATATGCTACTTTAGTTAGAGAAAACCGTGTATATATGAAACTACAGATAAGGAAACTTGTGTATACCATACAGACTTATAATTTAAAGTATTCTACAGATGTTGAACATTAATCTGTGCATCAAGATCATATAAACAGTAACCAGGAACAGAAAAATAGAGCAGAAGACAATCACACATAAGAACACAAGATATAAGGTGGAAACCCAATGTGGATGAAAACCACCTGCTGCAATATGTCTCTATATTTTCAATTAGAAACTTCTTTTTACAATGATTCTATACTGGTGCAGTCCTTTACCAGTGCGCACGCTACTACCTGCAGAGATCTACAACCCTCTCTCGTTTTCCAGCTTCTCCTGGAAGAGAGCTACAACCCCCTTAGTTCTTGTACTAGTTGAGATACTAGTACGCAGGCTGCTACCTACAAAAGACTACAACCTTCTCTTCCTTCCAGGGACCACGTTTCATAAATTTTCAGACTGGATCCACAAATAACATCAAG